>WNWK01008829.1:22500-81541 GCA_009830355.1 Cherax destructor | reverse complement strand
ATTGTGAGTTATAAGTGGAAAATCTTAAAGTGGGTATTAAAACGACTGAAAATTAACGTATTACCTGAAAACATGGAAAATGTATCTTTTTAGACTGTTACCTGAAATCTTAATTCGTGTTATGTTCATTTTAGTCAATGACTTGACTTACCCGTATGGGGACTTTTTATTGATACCTGAAAAAAATGTTAATGTAAGACTGGAAAAATGTATCTTTCTATAATAATAAATAAATAAATGATGAAAAATGTGTATTAGTGTTAACCTACATTTAATAAGAGGGGCACACACTTTTAGCTCGTTTAACTTAAAAAGAAACCCCATAGGGATACTTGATTGAACTTGTTGGCGACCCAGTGATGACGTCGCATCACACCTGGGCTCGCTTGATTGAACTTGTTGTACTCTCCTCATGTTTAAGCTTGTCCGAGGAAATATTGTGACGTCACTGACCACCAAGAAGGTGTGGGCGGGACTTTTTGATGAATTAGTAAAAACGAGTCTTTTCGTTCTTTTTATTGAAATCGAGAAAATTTCTACCCCATAGGGGTAAATCTTGATCCGAGGAATTGGAGCAGGAATATTGGGGGGGATGGAAGTGAATTTAATGAAATTCCAAAGTAGGTAAGTCTTAGTTCAATTTACTTAAAGAGAGAGACCTCATAGGGTGTCTTTTCTGATGAATTAGTAAACTGTGAAATATTATACCCCATAAGGAACTTGATCCAAGGAGATGGAGGAATGATAGAATATTGAAAAATAAGTCTTTTCATTCTTTTTATTGAAATCGAGAAAATTTCTACCCCATAGGGGTTACCATATCTCTGACTCTCCATAGAGGTCAAGTAAAAATATCAGAAGTAATATTGAAAAATGAAAAATTTGAAATGAAAAAAAAAAAAATAGAAAAAATCGAGGAGCGGGGCGATCCGCAGAAGGCGCTGCAGAAGGCAGCTCGGGGCGGCTCGACGCGGAAGGGCGCGGGGCGGGGCGCGGGGCGGGGCGCGGGGCGGGGCGCGGGGCGGGGCGCGGGGCGGGGCGCGGGGCGGGCGGGCGCGGCAGGGCGGGGCTCGAGCGCGCGGAAGGACACCGCTCAGGGATGAGGAGCTCGGGGGGTGAGGGGTGCGGGTCTGCTAAGGATGGAAAAAAAAAAAGGAAGTGGGGGGACCGGAAGTGGGGGGGTCGACCGGAATTGGGGGGTCGACCGGAAGTGGGGGTCGACCGGAAGTGGGGGTTGGGCCGACCGGAAGTGGGGGTGGGTCGGCCGGAAGTGTGGGGTGGGCCGACCGGAAGCTGGAGCAGACCGGAAGTATCTACTTCCGAGCCATACAGACTAAAAGTACACTACTCACTGGAAAAAATTATTGGAAATAAATATATAAGAAAAACACTGAAGACCTGGAAAACCCTATCAGCAATTTTAGGAAATAAAAAGATATCCAAGAACAATACCATCAAATTATCAACAACAGACGAACCCCTACTCTCCCCAACTGAGACAGCAAACAGACTTAATGTTTTCTTCTCCACCATAGGAAAGAATCTAGCAAGTAAAATCCCAAGCTCAAACACACGTCCAACAGACTACCTCACCAACACCTACCCTAATACGCTATTCCTAGCTCCTACCAACCCAATAGAAGTCTCGCTCATAATCAACACACTTAAAAACAAGGCAGGAGACATAAATAGCTTACCACCTTTTAAGTACAAAAAAGCTTCACAGATACTGTCACCAATTATTGCAACACTATTCAATAAATCCACTGAAACCTCCACATTCCCATCAATTCTCAAAATAGCAAAGGTCACCCCGATCCATAAAGGAGGTGATCAAACAGACTTGAATAATTATAGACCAATATCTAATTTACCACTGCTCTCTAAAATCATTGAAAAATTAATTCATAGACAGATCTATTCCTACCTCATCTCACACAATGTACTCAACCCCTGTCAGTTTGGATTCAGGACCAACAAAAGCACAAATGATGTCATTATACACAACATTAAATCACCTTAAACCACTCATAACCCAGCAAAAGGCTGCAGTCAGAATGATAACAAATTCCCACTCTAGACAGCATACTCCACCAATATTCAAAAGCCTAAAACTACTCACCATAAAGAACATTCACACTTATTCTTGTGCCTACTACATACATAGAACTCTACATTCTAATATAAACCCTCCGCTCAAAATTCTCCTCACCAACTTTAATAGGACCCATGACCATAACACAAGATACAGATCACTTTTTGATGTACCCCGTGTCCACAGCAACCTATGTAAGAATTCTATGCACATAAAGGGCCCCAGAATCTGGAACTCATTACCAGGAAATGCTAAAATAACCTTGTCTGAAAATCAATTTAAGACTCTTCTCAAAAACCACCTACTCACCTTAAACTAAATACTCATACTGTAAATTGCTTTCAAAAATGCTCAAAGTTATTTTCCTATAAAATAATTTCAATTTTTACAATCATGTTACCACCTAATCACCCTAAACTAAATACTCAAACTGTAAATTACTCTCAAAATGCTCAATGTTATTTTCATTAAGATAATTTAATTTTTACTATTATGTTCCATCCTACTAAACACTTGTTACAATGTCTATTATCATTTTGTAATGAACAATGTATTATCATCATATCATAATTTGAAAGATCTACCAACACAAACTCACTCAATTACTCCAATATTATGTTCATAGTCTATAAGCCATTAGATTAAGCTGCCCCTAATGCCAAGGCATGCCAGAGGCTCTCCTTGCACCTCAATTTATGATTGTAATGTAAACCCATGTACACGAGCAAAGAAATAAAATTGTATTTGTATTTGTATAATGTCACTAAGAAATTCACGGGAGAAATGTCTCACACATGCAAATGTCTATAGACAGAAAATTATCTCTACTGTTGATTGAAGTCTGCGACGGTAGTGGAGAGGTGAGGGGATATGGTTTCTGGTAGCTAGCTGGTGGCGACAACAAACCCTCACAACACACCCTCACAACACACCCTCACATAGCTGAGGCTTTTCCGTCGGTGCTCTGGTATGAAGAAACACTCTTCACCTGCTACGTGAGCCGAAAAAACGATGTGTGGACCCAGTATAAGGGTGGAAAAAGCCACAGGTGGGTGGACGCTTTGAGTGGTGAGCGGTTGGCGGGTTTTGAGTGTTGGGAGAAGGGCAGGGAACTGCGGGAACGACGTCACGGCGCGCTGCTGGCACCCACTAAGTCTCACGACTGAGGAACCACTCACTGAAATCCCAGGTGGCTGGCAAGCCGCAATAAGCCAGAGGGATATTGGAGACAATACTTCAAAGAGGAACTGGCTTGGCTGAAGAAGCAGCTGGCTTGTCTGGAGAAGCATCTGGCTTAAGCCCTCGAGACTGGCTGACGGAATGCTTGTAACGATGCACACAGTATGAAGGAACAGGTTGGATGACTGAAGAGACAGGCTGGTTGGTACGCTTTCAGGCTGGATACTGGGGCTCTCTCCCAGAGACTGGCTTAACTGGCTGGTTTAATTGCAAAACCCATATCAACTCTTCGGAGGTTCACTTGCAATTATAAGCCAGGCTTGAGCTTGAGAGACGGCTGCTACAAACTGGTTTGGACGGTTGGGGAAGCAACCGGCTAGTGGCGGTTGGGTCGCGAGATGCCGGCGACACTCACACACAATGACCCAGCTCTATCTTCTTAAATCTGCGTAAATACCCGAAATCCACTCCCACAAGCTGCCACCATTTGTTGTGGGGGGTTTTCTCATGGATTGGGTAATAAACACAGACGTCTGTCTACTCTGCTCTCTAGACTAGAACTGACTCTGGTAAGCGAGGAGCTCACGGCATTCTAAGGGTTGACCTTTTGACATGGCTTAGATCAGCAGAAAGGTTTGTAATGGACAATGATCACGTGCAAGGCTCGTGACTCAATTAACAGTTATATACTACTAATACTATCACTGAACTACTAGTGACATCATGCTCACTCTCGCACTCTCACACAATCACTCTCATACTCACTCTTGTACTATCACACACACTCATGCTCACTCTCACACAATCACTGTCATGCTCACTTTCACACAATCACACACTCATGCTCACTATCTCACTCTCACACACTCTCATGCTCACTCTCACACACTCTCATGCTCACTCTCACACTCTCACACAATCACTGTCATGCTCACTCTCGCACTCACACACAATCACTCTCATTCTCACTCTTGCACTCTCACACACACTCTCATGCTCACTCTCGCACTCTCACACAATCACTGTCATGCTTACTCTTGTACTATCACACACACTCATGCTCACTCTCAAACTCTTACACACACTCTCATGCTCACTCTCACACACTCTCTCATAAGAACATAAGAAAAAAGGAACACTGCAGCAGGCCTACTGACCCATGTGAGGCAAGTCCATCACTCTCCGGCTTAGACCCGACCACCCGGAGTTAACCCTCTCCAGGTAGTCAGGTCACTTCCACTTAAGGAATTAGTACGGCATCTGACCTAGTAGCACAAGCTAGTCAGGTCTAACTCACACCCACTCATGTATTTATCTAACCTATTTTTAAAACTACACAACGTCCCAGCCCCTATGACAGTACTCGGGAGTTTGTTCCACTCATCCACAACTCTATAACCAAACCAGTGCTTTCCTATATCCTTCCTGAATCTGAACTTTTCCAACTTGAAACCATTGCTGCGAGTCCTGTCTTGGCTGGATATTTTCAGCACGCTATTTACATCCACTTTATTTATTCCTGCTTTTCATTTATACACCTATTGCGGCCCCAGAATTGGGCCCCAATGTATATATTTTATGTATATTTCCATTTTCTATAATTTTATATTGCTGATATTCTCGATAATAGCTAAATCATTAATATCGTGCTTTATATTATTTGTGGACTTATATTTGACATTATTTGACTTAGCTATGTTCATTAGGTAGGATGTAGCATTATAAATTGTGCTCATGTTTGTAGTAGCTGCCTTGGAGTTGGCAAACTACCGATTATGACACTAGGCTTGTTATGCTGCTGGCGCCTAGTTGCTGACCACACCTGAGGTGGGTGGATGCTGCTCCTTCCTCGAGAGCACTACGCAGCTGGACATCGTTGAGACAACACCTCTCTCCTGTCTCTGCTTGTTTTCTTGCCATTTAGACTGTGTGGTAGAGTATGTGTTCGGTGGTGAGACGAAACATACTTCTCAGGACTCTGTAACTCTGTTCACAGAGGATAGACTAGACAGTGATTTTCGACGTTTTTCTGGGTTGTGTGTCACATTGACACTGAGATAACTCAGGTCTCTAGCTACAGCTCCTGACCTAATTCGATAAGGCATCTGTGCACCGCCACAGTTTGGGATTGTTTATGCTGAACCTAGATTCAGTAGAAAGGGAGTTTTTTGACTGTTTTGGAGGATCTATTGATGTTCCCCAGTTAGGGTCGATTTTCTATCTCCTGGTTACTGACGCTGTGTTGCTGTTGCCTGTTATATTGCTGTTATGCGAACTGGTCATTTTACTGGTCAATCAAGCTGTTCTGATTGTCAGTTTGTTAGAGAAGCTAGCTTATGAGAAGTTGAGTCGGACACTGGTTGAGTCGAGTCTTAAGAGTTACCTGGAGCTAACTCATACACACATATATTCTTATTTGCATATATCTTTATTATTGTACTTATTGACATTGTACCTGATGGTACTTCAGAGTCATTTGGATATATGTGCCCTCTGCACAGCATTATTGTATATAATAAGAGCAGTGTAGGAGCTAACCTCCTAATTAACCTCCTAATGTATTACTTAATGAACATTATGATCAAGTTGTACATTTATTTACTTTGAAACCCTAGACACTAACTTTGTTAATAAACATATTAAATTTTATACTTTGGTTAGTACCCTATCAGTTGTAATCCTCATGAGGACTATTGAAAATGTTGAATAACTGGACTAGGATACTGACTTTGTTGCAAGAGCCCAGTAACAGGCTGGATACTAGAAGGGCTATCCTTTCTAGTGTTCACTGGAGATGTCTATTACTAATAGATATCGTGTCATTTTGTAACAACACCTCAATCATATCCTCCCTAATTCTACGCCTTTCTAGAGAGTGCAGATTCAAGGCCCTCAGTCTATCCTCATAGGGAAGATTTCTGATACATGGGATCAACTTTGTCCTCACAGGGATGTTTGGAAGTATTTCTTCAGTCCCAGAGTGGTCATGAAGTGGAATAGCTTGGGAAGTGATGTAGTGGAGGCAGGATCCATTCATAGCTTCAAGAAGACGTATGATAAATCTCATGGCGAAGGTAGAGTGACCCTGTAGAGGCCAGTGAAGAGGCGGGTCCAGGAGCTATGATTCGACCCCTGCAACCACAACTAGGTGAGTACACAAACACACAAAAAGAAACAGACACACACCGTTTTATGACAAGGTAACAGAAGAGACGAGAGAGAGAGGGGTGGGTTGATTGCATTTTCTTGGACTGCAAGAAGGCCTTCGACACAGTTCCTCACAAGAGATTAGTGCAGAAGCTAGAGGATCAGACACATATAACAGGAAGGGCACTGCAATGGATCAGATAATATCTGAGAGAGGCAACAACGAATCATGGTACGTACGAGATGTATGATAATAGGAGCCTGTGACGAGCGGGGTTCCACAGGGGTCAGTCCTAGAACCAGTGCTGTTTTTGGTATATGTGAATGACATGACGGAAAGGATAGACTCGGAAGTGTCCCTGTTTGCAGATGATGTGAAGTTAATGAGAAGAATTAACTCAGTCACAGAGTTGTCAGGAAGTGAAATAGTCTGGCAAGTGAGGTAGTGGAGGCAGGAACCATACATAGGTTTAAGACGAGGTATGATAAAGCTCATGGAGCAGGGAGAGGACCAGTAGCGATCAGTAAAGAGGCGGGGCCAGGAGCTGAGTCTCGACCCCTGCAACAACAAATAGGTGAGTACAAATTTGTGAGTACACACACACACACAAACTTTATGACGACATTTAGATCCGACTTGAAGTATTAACTCTAGTCACAGCAACACACGAAGGTAAGAGAGGCAGTATATACACTAGAGGAGGGCAGGGACGGTACAAAGAGAGGCAGTATATACACTAGAGGAGGGCAGGGACGGTACAAAGAGAGACAGTATATACACTAGAGGAGGACGGGGATGGTATAAAGAGAGGCAGTATATACACTAAAGGAGGACATGGACGGTACAAAGAGAGGCAGTATATACACTAGAGGAGGACAGGGATGGTACAAAGAGAGGCAGTATATACACTAGAGGAGGACATGGATGGTACAAAGAGAGGCAGTATTTACACTAGAGGAGGACATGGACGGTACAAAGAGAGGCAGTATATACACTAGAGGAGGACATGGACGGTACAAAGAGAGGCAGTATATACACTAGAGGAGGACAGGGATGGTACAAAGAGAGGCAGTATATACACTAGAGGAGGACATGGATGGTACAAAGAGAGGCAGTATTTACACTAGAGGAGGACATGGACGGTACAAAGAGAGGCAGTATATACACTAGAGGAGGACATGGACGGTACAAAGAGAGGCAGTATATACACTAGAGGGCAATAACGTCTTAGCAATAGTTCACTAACAGATCCTGAATGCTACACAACAACAACAAGGGAAGAATAAAAAAAAACTTGTGATGGAGGAGGATATATGAAAGGCAGTGAGACCGAAGACGGTGTCACAGTAGAGTCTGTGAGACAGTGTCACAGTAGAGTCTGTGAGACAGTGTCACAGTAGAGTCTGCGAGACAGTGTCACAGTAGAGTCTGCGAGACAGTGTCACAGTAGAGTCTGCGAGATAGTGTCACAGTATTCTGCGAGACAGTGTCACAGTAGAGTCTGTGAGACAGTGTCACAGTAGTCTGCGAGACAGTGTCACAGTAGAGTCTGTGAGAGGGAGACCTAAGACGGTGTCACAGTAGATTCTGTGAGTGAGACCTAAGACGGTGTCACAGTAGAGTCTGTGAGAGTGAGACCTAAGACGGTGTCACAGTAGAGTCTGTGAGAGGGAGACCTAAGGCGGTGTCACAGTAGAGTCTGTGAGAGTGAGTCCTAAGACGGTGTCACAGAGTCTGTGAGAGTGAGACCTAAGACGGTGTCACAGTAGAGTCTGTGAGAGTGAGACCTAAGACGGTGTCACAGTAGAGTCTGTGAGAGGGAGACCTAAGACGGTGTCACAGTAGAGTCTGTGAGAGTGAGTCCTAAGACGGTGTCACAGTAGAGTCTGTGAGAGTGAGATCTAAGACGGTGTCACAGTAGAGTCTGTGAGAGGGAGACCTAAGACGGTGTCACAGTAGAGTCTGTGAGACAGTGTCACAGTAGAGTCTGTGAGAGGGAGACCTAAGACGGTGTCACAGTAGAGTCTGCGAGAGTGAGACCTAAGACGGTGTCACAGTAGAGTCTGTGAGAGTGAGTCCTAAGACGGTGTCACAGTAGAGTCTGTGAGAGTGAGACCTAAGACGGTGTCACAGTAGAGTCTGTGAGAGTGAGTCCTAAGACGGTGTCACAGTAGAGTCTGTGAGAGTGAGTCCTAAGACGGTGTCACAGTAGAGTCTGCGAGATAGTGTCACAGTAGTCTGCGAGACAGTGTCACAGTAGAGTCTGTGAGACAGTGTCACAGTAGTCTGCGAGACAGTGTCACAGTAGAGTCTGTGAGAGGGAGACCTAAGACGGTGTCACAGTAGATTCTGTGAGTGAGACCTAAGACGGTGTCACAGTAGAGTCTGTGAGAGTGAGACCTAAGACGGTGTCACAGTAGAGTCTGTGAGAGGGAGACCTAAGGCGGTGTCACAGTAGAGTCTGTGAGAGTGAGTCCTAAGACGGTGTCACAGAGTCTGTGAGAGTGAGACCTAAGACGGTGTCACAGTAGAGTCTGTGAGAGTGAGTCCTAAGACGGTGTCACAGTAGAGTCTGTGAGAGTGAGTCCTAAGACGGTGTCACGGTAGAGTCTGCGAGAGGGAGACCTAAGATGGTGTCACAGTAGAGTCTGCGAGAGGGAGACCTAAGACGGTGTCACAGTAGAGTTTGCGAGAGGGAGACCTAAGACGGTGTCACAGTAGAGTTTGCGAGAGGGAGACCTAAGACGGTGTCACAGTAGAGTCTGTGAGAGGGAGACCTAAGACGGTGTCACAGTAGATTCTGTGAGAGGGAGACCTAAGACGGTGTCACAGTAGAGTCTGTGAGAGGGAGACCTAAGACGGTGTCACAGTAGAGTCTGCGAGAGGGAGACCTAAGACGGTGTCACAGTAGAGTCTGCGAGAGGGAGACCTAAGACGGTGTCACGGTAGAGTCTGTGAGAGGGAGACCTAAGACTGTGTCACAGTAGAGTCTGCGAGATTGAGAAGATCTACAAGTCATAGAACACGGAAAAGTTACCATAGATCTGGAAGACAGTGAATGTTTATGTTTAAGAAAGGAGACGGACAGAAAGCAATGAACTACAGACCAATATCACTGATATGTATTCGCTGTAATGTAACAATGAAGATAATCAGAAGGAGATTACTAGAGCACTAGGGAGAAGTGCTTCAATAAACAGTAACTAGCACGGGTTCAAAGATTGCAAATCTTGTCTTACCAACTTGTTAGAATTCTATGACAGAGTAACAGAAGTGAGACAAGAGTGAGAAATATCGTAGACTGCGTTTTCTTAGACTGAAAGAAGGCATTTGAAACAGTCTGTCAGAAGACTGGGACAAGAGCTTGAGGGGTAGGCAGCATAACAAGGAAAGTACTCCAGTGTATCACTGAGTACCCTATCAGCATGGGGGAAAGTAACAAGCAGGGCGCCGCAAGGATCTGTGTAAAGAATAATACTGTTTCTGGTTTATGTGACTGCCATACCAGATGGGATTGAGTCAGATGTATCCCAGTTTGCTAGTGATGTAAAGCTAATGAGGAGAATAAAAACAAAAGAGACAGGAAAATGCTATAAATGGATCTAGACAAACTGGAATATTTTGTCAGATTAATAGTTGCTTGAATTTACTCAAACATATGCAAGGTTATGCAGATTGAGAGGGGCAAGAACACCGGATACGGAGTACAGACTCGGCGGACAAAGGCTACAGACCTCACTCAAGGAGAAAGACCCATGGATGAGCATAATTTCTAGAAGTTTACATCAACCATATAACCTCTGTAGCCAATACTCGCCAGACAAACATAAGCTTCAAGAATATCAAGAAAGACATATTCCGGGCCCTTTATAGAACATATATCAGGCCATCTTGGAGTATGCAGCACCATCATCAAGCTCACACGTCAAATAAAATTTTAAGAACCTGGACAAAGTGCAGAAATATGCAATGAGACTTCCAACGTTATGCTGGTGGATGAATCTGACTTATTTTATGGTCATGTTTACTCACTCCCTTACAACCTCACTTCTCCAGTTTCCCTTTATATCTCCTTTCATTCTCAGCTTCCTCACCACCACCTATCATCACTACACAAGTATACCAGCCTCCTCACCACCACCTATCATCACTACACAAGTGTCTCAGCGTCCTCACCACCACCTATCATCACTATCATCATCACACAGATTTTGCAAAAGCCTTTGACAAGTGTGACCATGGTGTAATAGTACACAAAATACGTGATAAAGGAATAACAGGAAAAGTTGGTAGATGGATCTATAATTTCCTAACAAGTAGAACACAAAGAGTAGTAGTCAACAGAGTAAAGTCTGAGGCAGCTACTGTGAAAAACTCTGTTCCACAAGGCACAGTACTTGCTCCCATCCTGTTCCTCATCCTCATATCAGACATTGACAGGGATATAAGCCACAGTGCCGTGTCTTCCTTTGCAGATGACACCCGAATCTGTATGACAGTGTCCACCGTTGAAGACACTGCAAGACTCCAAGCAGACATCAACCAAATCTTTAAATGGGCTGCAGAAAACAATATGAAGTTCAATGATGAGAAATTTCAATTACTCAGATACTGAAAACGTGAAGAAATTAAAATCTCATCGGAGTACAAAACTAATTCCAACCACACAATAGAGCGAAAAACTAATGTGCGATAAACTAAGTGCGATAAACCACCTCAACTACTGGGAGCGCTTGAAGTTCCTAAACCTGTACTCTCTAGAACGCAGGCGGGAGAGATACATTATTATATACACATGGAAAATTCTCGTGGGCTTAGTACCAAACTTGCACACAAAAATCACTCCCTACGAAAGCAAAAGACTCGGCAGGCGATGTAACATCCCCCCAATGAAGAGCAGTGGTGCCACTAGCACGTTGAGGGACAACACAATAAGTGTCAGGGGCCCAAGATTGTTCAACTGCCTCCCAGCATACATCAGGGGGATTACCAACAAACCCCTGGCTGTCTTCAAGCAGGCACTGGACAGACACCTAAAGTCGGTACCTGACCAGCCAGGCTGTGGTTCGTACGTTGGACTGCGTGCGGCCAGCAGTAACAGCCTGGTTGATCAGGCTCTGGTCCAACAGGAGGCCTGGTCATGGACCTGGCCGCGGGGGCGTTGACCCTTGGAATTCTCTCCAGGTAGACTCCAGGTAGACTACACAAGTATCCCAGCTTCCTCACCACCATCTATCATCACAACACAAGTGTCTCAGCTTCCTCACCACCACCCATCACCACTACACAAGTATACCAGCTTCCTCACCACCACCTATCATCACTACACAAGTGTCTCAGCTTCCTCACCACCACCTATCATCACAAAACAAGTGTCTCAGCTTACTCACCACCACCTATCATCACAACACAAGTATCCCAGCTTCCTCACCACCACCTATCATCACAACACAAGTGTCTCAGCTTCCTCACCACCACCTATCATCACTACACAAGTATCTCAGTTTTCTCACCACCAACTATCATCACTACACAAGTATCTCAGTTTTCTCACCACCACCTATCATCATTACACAAGTATACCAGCTTTATCACCACCACCTATCATCACAACACAAGTGTCTCAGCTTCCTCACCACCACCTATCATCACTACACAAGTATCCCAGCTTCCTCACCACCACCTATCATCACTACACAAGTATCCCAGCTTCCTCACCACCACCTATCATCACTACACAAGTATCCCAGCTTCCTCACCACCACCTATCATCACTACACAAGTGTCCCATCTTCCTCACTACCACCTACCATCACAACACAAGTATCCCAGCTTCCTCGCCACCACCTTTCATCACAACACAAGTATCCCACCTTCCTCACCACCACCTCTCATCACTACACAAGTATCCTAGCTTCCTCACCACCACCTATCATCACAACACAAGTGTCTCAGCTTCCCCACCACCACCTATCATCACTACACAAGTATCCCAGCTTCCTCACCACCACCTCTCATCACTACACAAGTATCCCAGGTTCCTCACCACCACCTATCATCACTACACAAGTGTCCCAGCTTCCTCACCACCACCTCTCATCACAACACAAGTATCCCAGCTTCCTCACCACCACCTATCATCACAACACAAGTGTCTCAGCTTCCCCACCACCACCTATCATTACTACACAAGTATCCCAGCTTCCTCACCACCACCTCTCATCACTACACAAGTATCCCAGCTTCCTCACCTCCACCTATCATCACTACACAAGATACCAGCTTCCTCACCACCACCTATCATCACTACACAAGTGTCCCAGCTTCCTCACCACCACCTCTCATCACTACACAAGTGTCCCAGGTTCCTCACCACCACCTCTCATCACTACACAAGTATCCCAGCTTCCTCACCACCACCTATCATCACTACACAAGATATCAGCTTCCTCACCACCACCTATCATCACTACACAAGTGTCCCAGCTTCCTCACCACCACCTCTCATCACTACACAAGTGTCCCAGGTTCCTCACCACCACCTCTCATCACTACACAAGTATCCCAGCTTCCTCACCACCACCTATCATCACTACACAAGATATCAGCTTCCTCACCACCACCTATCATCACTACACAAGTATCCCAGCTTCCTCACTACCACCACCTATCATCACAACACAAGATACCAGCTTCCTCACCACCACCTATCATCACTACACAAGTATCCCAGCTTCCTCACCACCACCTATCATCACTACACAAGTATCCCAGGTTCCTCACCTCCACCTATCATCACTACACAAGATACCAGCTTCCTCACCACCACCTATCATCACTACACAAGTGTCCCAGCTTCCTCACCACCACCTCTCATCACTACACAAGTGTCCCAGGTTCCTCACCACCACCTCTCATCACTACACAAGTGTCCCAGCTTCCTCACCACCACCTATCATCACTACACAAGTGTCCCAGCTTCTTCACCACCACCTATCATCACTACACAAGTGTCCCAGCTTCTTCACCACCACCTATCATCACTACACAAGTGTCCCAGCTTCCTCACCACCATTGCAGCTCTCTCTAACATATTAGCTAAAAGGACACAGATGCAACTAATGTGACATTTTATTCTGGCAACGTTTCACTCTCCAGGAACTTTGTCAAGCGAACGGCTTGACAAGGCTCCTTTTAAAGCAAAACATTGCTATAATAAAATGTCACATTAATTGCATCTGTGTCCTTTTTTCGAACATTTTGTTTGTAATTTTACCATTATTACTCATTGTAACACGCTAACTAAAATGGTCGTTCACAAGTAAACGTAACTCCAGCTTTGTTGCACGGGAACCCTTAAAGCTGCCGTAGCTACTCAACCCATCATGAAATATTTGACGATATCCTCAATGTCCTCAGGCTGTCATGTTCGTAATGGAACATGACAGGAAAACATGCCTTTGTGATGGAACATGACAAGAAACCCATCCTGTGTGATGGAACATGACAAGAAACCCATCCTGTGTGATGGAACATGACAAGAAAACCATCCTGTGTGATGGAACATGACAAGAAAACCAATCCTGTGTGATGGAACATAACAAGAAAACCATCCAGTGTGATGGAACATAACAAGAAAACCATCCTGTGTGATGGAACATGACAAGAAAACCATCCTGTGTGATGGAACATGACAAGAAAACCATCCTGTGTGATGGAACATGACAAGAAAACCCTCCTGTGTGATGAAACAATGGAAAAAGAACCATTCTGTGTGATGGAACATGACAAGAAAACCATTCTGTGATGGAACATGACAAGAAAACCATTCTGTGATGGAATATGATGGGAAAAGCCATCATGTGTTATGGAACATGATGGGGAAACCCCTCCCCCCTGTATTTGGATGCTTTAGTTCAACCGTAAACAGCTGTTGCTCTAAGCCTGTGAGATATTATACAGATCAGAGGACAGCCGAACAACGCGCCTGTTCCTGATCTTGTCAACAATAAATAAAGAAGGTAACCAGCTTAACAAGCACCTTCTCTGCCCCTCCCTGTGGTGCGCGCGACACCCAGCACAAGTCGCACCTCTCTACAATTCATTACACCACTTATCTCTCCTTACCAGCCCCCTCTTCTCCCCCAGGACCACCCCTGACGCTACCTCCGTCATTACTTGCGGTTAATACACTTTCTTAAGATATAGAAGGAGCCTCCAAGACACTTTAACAGCGACCAAACAAACAGGGCGCGACGAGGACAAATGAGCAGATTTCTGGAGGCAGTACCTGGCAGGAGTGAAAGTCAATGTTTACCTGTAATGGTAGGCATCAGTCACCTCGCAGCAGGGAGAACGGGGCCACCAACCTCGTTATGGAAAATCAATAACTTAAAGTGAAGGAGGGCGCTGCCGTGGGCCAACCAGGACCTCTGACCTTCCACCCAGACCAGCCTGGCCCACGAAAGTAATTCCTTGGGAAGGAATGTGATTCCCGTTTGATGGAAAATTATTCCTGGTGAATTAAAATTATTCTTGATGAGAGAAAGGCAGTCCTTGTCAAAAAGAGTGATTCCTAGTTGAAGGAAAGTGATCATTTATGAGGATCAATTATGAGGTTCACTTATTAGGATCACAAAAAAGGATCGCTTATAAGGATCACAAAAAAGGATCACTTTCTGGCAAAGATTATCAGTAATGATTAGTCTCTACCAATCCACGCTGCATATTTTTTTCTTCTCTATTCCTCAACCACCTGCCTGTCTGTCAGTGTATTTACCTTCAAAAACACATCTTTTAAAAAATGTCGACTCTTCCGATCCATGACAGCAAAGACGCAACACAGACTAAAACAACAATAACACCATAAACAAATAACGAATAATTTCAAGAGGAAAGAGACTAACAAGAACAATGTCAAGGACATGAAAGACAACATAGATTGTATTAGAGAACAACATAGATTGTATTAGAGAACAACATAGATTGTATTAGAGAACAACATAGATTGTACTAGAGAACAACATAGATTGTATTTGAAAACAAAATAGATTATACTGAAGAACAACATAGACTGTATTAGGAAACAACATATAATGTAGTAGAGAACAACAAAGATTGTATTAAAGAACAACATACATTGAATTAAAAACAACATAGATTGAATAACTAATCTAAAAACAGAGGAAGAAGAAGATATGGAGAACACGAGGATCACTATCGGAAGGAGATTAGAGATGAACAACCAAAAAAATTAAGAACGCTGAAAAAGTTACATCAATTGTTATGAAGAAAAGTCTTAATGGAAAAAATGACAAAAAAAATACAGAAAAACCCAGAGCAAAAAGAGGAAAACAAATAAATAAAGAACAAGAACACATAGTAAAGTGAGAGAAGAACACGACAGCAAGAAATAAGAACAAGACAGCAAGAGATAGCAACACAACAGCAAGAAATAAGAACAAGACAGCAAGTGATAACAACACAACAGCAAACATACGAAAAGAAGAAGAAATGAAACACTGCATTATGACATGACCTAACATAACACCACATACAACAGCATATTGTAATAACACCACATACAACAGCATATTGTAATAACACCACATACAACAGCATATTGTAATAACACCACATACAACAGCATATTGTAATAACACCACATACAACAGCATATTGTAATAACACCACATACAACAGCATATTGTAATAACCACAAACCACATACAACAGCATATTGTAATAACACCACATACAACAGCATATTGTAATAACACCACATACAACAGCATATTGTAATAACACCACATACAACAGCATATTGTAATAACACCACATACAACAGCATATTGTAATAACACCACATACAACAGTATATTGCAATAACACCACATACAATAGCATATTGTAATAACACCACATACAACAGTATATTGCAATAACACCACATACAACAGCATATTGTAATAACACCACATACAATAGCATATTGTAATAACACCACATACAACAGTATATTGCAATAACACCACATACAACAGCATATTGTAATAACACCACATACAACAGCATATTGTAATAACACCACATACAACAGCATATTGTAATAACACCACATACAACAGCATATTGTAATAACACCACATACAACAGCATATTGTAATAACACCACATACAACAGCATATTGTAATAACACCACATACAATAGCATATTGTAATAACACCACATACAATAGCATATTGTAATAACACCACATACAACAGCATATTGTAATAACACCACATACAACAGCATATTGTAATAACACCACATACAACAGTATATTGCAATAACACCACATACAACAGCATATTGTAATAACACCACATACAACAGCATATTGTAGCATCAACAAACCCCAGCATAACATACCATACCGCATCATATACCAAAATAACACTGTATAACATACTACTACATACTGAAGAGAATTAAATAATTATGCTACATGAAAATAAATTACCCATGTTACCTTTATTTGTCGTATTTTAAGTGTAATCAATTAAGAATAGTTAATATGTATAACATCACTGGTGACTGAAGATCAGGAGCATCAATGTTGATGTCATCACAACACACAAGGGACAGAAATTAACCCATAAGGTAATTACTTGAAAATTATGAAGTGTAATTTGCTAATTATCTACGCCGATGATGCAATTACTTGTCCAGGTAACTTAATTACCTGCCGGGCAATGGCTCTTACCGGTCTTGACTGACACTTCGTCAAAATCATCAACACCACACAGGTGTTCCCAGACATAGTGTTATGTTACGAGCTCTATGTTCTCAAGGCTTTTTCCTCCACTTTGTGGAGAGCCAGGAGACAGCTGTGTTGTACCACAAGACGGGCAGCTTCCTCCAGTATTACAAGAACATCTGTGCATTAGCACCATGGCCTGATGTAATGTTTTGGAATCTCAGATTAAAGTGTTGAAGGAGGTTTTACTTCTTCAGGAGGAAAATAAGAGACTGAAGCTTCACCTAGATGGGTTTGGGAGTGAGTGTGAGATGGTTGGTGCTGGTGAGGTAAAGGATACCAGCAGTGAGCTAAAGAGTGGCAGCTGCTTTAAGTGGCAAGTGGTTCACAATTCAAGAAGAAGGAAGATAAGGAAGGTTAATAGAGAAGATGCAAAGGTAGGAAATCGATTCTCTGTTCTCCAGGACGAGTGTACTTCAGTGGTTAGTGAGGTAAAGGGTACCACTGACTTCCCTGCTAATCAAGGTAAGAATATTCTAATTGTGGGAGACTCTCAGGTAAGATATATGGACCGTGCTTTTTGTAACAGAGATAGGAAGGTTAGACAGAGGGTGTGCCTCCCAGGAGCTGGTGTTGGTGACATAGTCAGAAGGTTGGATAATATTATGTCAGGTAATGGGAACAAGCCCATTATCTGTCTTAGTGCTGGTGGAAATGACATCGGGAAGGGCAGGAGACAGGAGCTGCTGGATAAGAACAGGTCAACCATAGAAGTAGTCAGGTCTAAGGGAGGGATCCCAATCATATGTGGCATCTTGCCTAGAAGGGAAGTAGGCAATGAATGGATGTCTAGGGCAATTGGTATAAATTGCTGGCTAGACAAGTACTGCAAGGAACTTGCAATCCCATTCATTGATAACTGGGACAAATTCTATGGCAAACGTGATATGTATGCAAGGGATGGGGTTCATCTCTCTGGGGCTGGAGTGGTTGCATTAGCCAATTCGATTGAGGGGGTCATTGGAGACTTGTCTAGGAATTTAAACTGATAGATTATAGAGTTATGGGTGTTTGTGGGAAACAATCAGGCTGCAGTATTGAAAACAGCATATATTACCAGGATACCTCAGGAATATGTTTAAAAGACAATATTCAAAATAAAGTTGCTAGTAAAGGCAAAGCAACTGATCAACAAACAAAGAGAGATAGTAGAGGGCAACGAGTGACTAGCTCCCTTAAGGTTTACTATACAAATAGTTGGAGTCTAAGAAATAAGATAGATGAACTAAGATTACTTGCAAGTGCAGGTAATATAGATATTATTGCTATAACAGAGACATGGTTCAACTTGAAAGATAGAGAAATGCCTCCTGAATGCAATATAAAGGGTTATAAACTATTCCATACCTTCAGTTTCCTCTCCAACACTGTGTTCTGAGGGTCTGTGGGGGTGGAGGATCTGACGGTTGTGCTGTGGGATTCAACAGCGTAGTGTAGGGTGGGGACTGTAAGTGTCTATTGTGGTTTGTGTTGGGATAACGTGTTTGATTGTGGGATTCTAGGGGTGGTTCTGTGTGTGCTTGCTGTGTGTGTGTGTGTGTGTGTGTGTGTGTGTGTGTGTATGTATGTACTCACCTATATATGGCCGCAGGGGTCGAGTCTCAGCTCCTGACCCTGCCTCTTAAGGGAAGAGGGGGACTACTACCCTTACTTCTTTATTTACTGCTCGATCCGTTTATATGTTTTAGTGAAGGTGTGTTTATATGTTTTAGTGAAGGTGTGTTTATATGTTTTAGTGAAGGTGTGTTTATATGTTTTAGTGAAGGTGTGTTTATATGTTTTAGTAAAGGTGTGTTTATATGTTTTAGTGAAGGTGTGTTTATATGTTTTAGTGAAGGTGTGTTTATATGTTTTAGTAAAGGTGTGTTTATATGTTTTAGTGAAGGTGTGTTTATATGTTTTAGTAAAGGTGTGTTTATATGTTTTAGTGAAGGTGTGTTTATATAGAAATATGAGATTGTAGAAGTTTCGTGGTGATAACGCCGAAAAAAATAAAGTTTTCTTGATATGGCAACACTCCCAATATTTTTTATGTGGCAACACTGGCGTATGTGTACTGGACAAATTAAAGGTGAGAAAAGTGTTGCAGAGTCCTGCACACCATTAAAAGTGTCTCACTTGAAATTGTCATATTGCCGAAAGTATAAAAATACATAATCTTGTATTCTATAATAAGAAAATGAAAATTTAAAAAAAATCTTGATTTTCAACAAATGACAATGAAACATAATATTTTGAGAGTTAATTTGATGAAAGTGTAAACATGGCATTTTTGCCTCAAGCAGTTGTATAATCATTATTTCAATACGTTCAAGCACCAACAAATAATAATAAAAATAATAATAATAATAAAAATAATAATAATAATAATAATAATAATAATAATAATAATAATAATAATAATAATAATAATAATAATAATAATAATAATAATAATAATAGTAATAACAATAATAATAATAATAATAATAATAATAATAATAATAATAATAATAATAATTAACCTATCTGACATTATGCTGACGCCAAAAAAAATTTATATTTTATTTAAAAAACTGAACATACATGAAACATGGAAATATTATACAAAAATGAAACAATCTGTTCATAAGTCATACTAATGATGAAATACACAATAATCTGAATAATAAACTTAAATATAATTAGCATACCATCCCAAAGGTATCAATTCTACTATCACCAACAAAGGAAACAAGCCCTGTATATACACCTGATATATTACAATACACAATGCTGCTTCACAACATATAACTTATACAGACACAATACCCGTCTTTACAAATGTTTCTGATATCTCTGCACATCTTTATGTATAATACATATATTCATAATTAATAATATAATGTGACACATACTATAGGATTAATACATATATTGAAAACCCATCAATTTTTTAAACTTCCCAACCAAATGAAAGCATATAAGTTAATCCCATGAAAAATAAGTTTCCACACATTAAAATAATTATTTCTGCCCTTGTTTCTATTATTTAACACCAATGCAATATCATCAAAATTATACTTTATTATATTAGTCTCATATATTAATAGACTTTATGAACATGCCCTCAACTATATATATATATATTCCAAGTTACATCAGCACTACTACCATGTAGTAATATAAGATACCACCCCATAATATGAAGACCATGCATATTTCCTCTTCCTTATATGTCATCACATTTTACTCTGCATTAAGCATTTACTACAACACCTACTTAACACTTTTACCTAACCCACTTTATACAACTTTAAATTCCAATGCTCTTTCCTACACTATTATAATTTCTTTAACATGCTCTAACGCGCCTAGTGCCACTATGGCTCTGCTATGTACACACACTAGGTCATGCCTGTACACCATGCATTTACCTGTTTAACATCACCCACACATGATGTCTAAATAGGTCATTACTTTTCCACATTTAACATTATATTAAATCTAATTACAAGTTAGACTCTTGTCCAAGGTACACACCTGTTTACCTCTTTATTTACATACAACCTTTCACTCTCCATGTGACTTTGCACAGCAGCATTTGTTTGTCTTATGTACCATTAGGCCATGACAACACAACTTTTAATGATACCATGCAACACCTTTAAAGTGTCTTTATACCTAACTGATTTACACTTACGCGACACTTCCGAGATATCTTCCATCCCCTTCCACACCACTTCCTCAACACATTCCAAATGACATTGCTTACGCAATGCAAGTTTGCCGATGACACCAAGATAGGCCGTCCAATTCATTCAAATGAGGACATTAGAGCACTCCAGGAAGATTTGAATAGACTGATGCAGTGGTCGGAGAAGTGGCAGATGCAGTTTAATATAGATAAATGCAAAGTTCTAAATATTGGACAGGACAATAACCATGCCACATATAAACTAAATAATGTAGATCTTAATACTACTGATTGCGAAAAGGATTTAGGAGTTCTGGTTAGCAGTAATCTAAAACCAAGACAGCAGTTCATAAGTGTTCGCAATAAAGCAAACAGAATCCTTGGCTTCATATCAAGAAGCATAAATAATAGGAGTCCTCAGGTTGTTCTTCAACTCTATATATCCTTGGTTAGGCCTCATCTAGATTATGCTGCACAGTTTTGGTCACCGTATTACAGAATGGATATAAATGCTCTGGAAAACGTACAAAGGAGGATGACTAAGTTGATTCCATGTGTTACGGCCCCGTATCTAACAATGGTAGTTAGGTAATTACCTCACCGGCCGGCAGTCAAGGGGTTACGTCATCAGACCTGATATTTGACTGCCGGGCCGGCTTGACTGACAGTGCTAACGAGACTCTCCCATATACAACACTGGAGAGTTCACCAGCTCCCTGATACACCTAGGGAGTGTACGAGACTCTCCCATATACACTGCTGGAGAGTGTCAGCGAGACTCTCCCCTATACAACACTGGAGAGTTCACTAGCTCCCTGATACACCTGGGAGTGTTCAACAGACAGACCTGGAGATTGACTCTTCGTGCTGGTGACGGCCTTAGACTATCTACTGGCTTATTCACCGTACCGACTGTGTTCCTGAGACTATGTACCTGAAAATGGACTGTTGTACCTGAACTTATGTACCTGAAAGTGTGTGACACTGGTAACAGGTGGTGTCTTGTGTGACACTGGTAACAGGTGGTGTCTTGTGTGACACTATGTGGTGTCAGGTATTTAGTGGTGTAGTCAGTCAGAGTTTGTGACGGTGGCACGACACAGGTTGAGTCGTGTATTTGATGTGTGTCATACGCGGTGAAAAGGTTTTATTAGAGATGGGTTCATGATGCAAGGAAGGTGTCTTATGGGCACAGAGAGAAGGGTGTCGTGTGACACAGAAGAGAAGCGTGTCGGTGACACCGGGGTGTGTCATGTGACACAGAGAACGGGTGTCAGGGGACCCCGTGAGAAGGCGTGCCATAAGACAAAGAAGTATCATGACAAGGTGTGGTAGTGTCCTGCGTGACACTAGAAGATGGTAGCAACTTGACACTACACCGAATACTCGATTTTGCTTGTGACTTTTATCTTGTACTGTGGTTTTGTGTAAATAGGTTTTTACACAGATTATTAGATTATGTTTTTATTCAGATTATATGCTTTTATATTAATAATATATATTTAATATAATAAAAATCTGAAATACGATATTTTACTTAGTATCCCAAACAGTCGTTTAATTACAAATGCTTCTTTATTTGTAATATGGGGGCCTGTCCGGGATCATATTGTTTGTCCGGGAAATGACTGTTTGGGATAAAATATATTACGTAGTACCTGAATCTTTGTGTGTCCGTCATTTTGTGGTGGGGGTGTTACGGCCCCGTATCTAACAATGGTAGTTAGGTAATTACCTCACCGACCGGCAGTCAAGGGGTTACGTCATCAGACCTGATGTTTGACTGCCGGGCCGGCTTGACTGACAGTGCTAACGAGACTCTCCCATATACAACACTGGAGAGTTCACCAGCTCCCTGATACACCTAGGGAGTGTACGAGACTCTCCATATACACTGCTGGAGAGTGTCAGCGAGACTCTCCCTATACAACACTGGAGAGTTCACTAGCTCCCTGATACACCTGGGAGTGTTCAACAGACAGACCTGGAGATTGACTCTTCGTGCTGGTGACGGCCTTAGACTATCTACTGGCTTATTCACCGTACCGACTGTGTTCCTGAGACTATGTACCTGAAAATGGACTGTTGTACCTGAACTTATGTACCTGAAAGTGTGTGACACTGGTAACAGGTGGTGTCTTGTGTGACACTGGTAACAGGTGGTGTCTTGTGTGACACTATGTGGTGTCAGGTATTTAGTGGTGTAGTCAGTCAGAGTTTGTGACGGTGGCACGACACAGGTTGAGTCGTGTATTTGATGTGTGTCATAACGCGGTGAAAAGGTTTTATTAGAGATGGGTTCATGATGCAAGGAAGGTGTCTTATGGGCACAGAGAGAAGGGTGTCGTGTGACACAGAAGAGAAGGCGTGTCGGGTGACACCGGGGGCGTGTCATGTGACACAGAGAACGGGTGTCAGGGGACCCGTGAGAAGGCGTGCCATAAGACAAAGAAGTATCATGACAAGGTGTGGTAGTGTCCTGCGTGACACTAGAAGATGGTAGCGACTTGACACTACACCGAATACTCGATTTTGCTTGTGACTTTTATCTTGTACTGTGGTTTTGTGTAAATAGGTTTTTACACAGATTATTAGATTATGTTTTTATTCAGATTATATGCTTTTATATTAATAATATATATTTAATATAATAAAAATCTGAAATACGATATTTTACTTAGTATCCCAAACAGTCGTTTAATTACAAATGCTTCTTTATTTGTAATACCATGTATCAGAAATCTTCCCTATGAGGATAGACTGAGGGCCCTGAATCTGCACTCTCTAGAAAGGCGTAGAATTAGGGAGGATATGATTGAGGTATATAAATGGAAAACAGGAATAAATAAAGGGGATGTAAATAGCGTGCTAAAAATATCTTGTATTAACAGGACTCGAAGCAATGGCTTTAAGCTGGATAAATTCAGATTCAGAAGGGATATAGGAAAACATTGGTTTGGTAATAGAGTTGTCGATGAGTGGAACAAACTCCCGAGTACAGTTATAGAGGCTAAAACGTTGTGTAGTTTTAAAAATAGGCTAGATAAATATATGAGTGGGTGCGGGTGGGTGTGAGTTGTACCTGACTAGCTTGTGCTACTAGGTCAGATGCCATGCTCCTTCCTTAAGTGAATGTAACCTGACCTGGCTGGGTCAGGGCATTGGCTTAAGCCGGCGGGAGACTTGGACCTGCCTCGCATGGGCCAGTGGGCCTGCTGCAGTGTTCCTTCTTTCTTATGTTCTTATGTTCTTATGTTCTTACTTTTGTATTTATCGCACAGCACCACGTCTGCTGCCGCCGCAGCACCACGTCTGCTGCCGCCGCAGCACCACGTCTGCTGCCGCCGCAGCACCACGTCTGCTGCCGCCGTAGCACCACTTCTGCTGCCACCACAGCAGCCACAATCCAAGGCAAACCCACAAATTTCCTCTGAATTATTAGTCTTAAAGTCAGTCTCAACAGTCTATTAAGTTCATGCATTCCAGACTCACTCATCAAATTCTATCCTATTGTCCATGAAGTCAACCCCTCAATACAACAATGCGTCATCCATCAACCCCATACCCACTCCCCCTATTCTTACCCCCACTGTTTAACCCCCCACTCAATCACTTGCACACACACATCACCTCGCTCTTTAACTTCCCCTCCCACAATAATCCTCCCACTGACATTACACTTAAACATGAAGAAACCCCCGCCCCTCCAGGGACCTAGAGAATGCATCAGAATATCAAAGTTATAACACGATAGTTCCATCCTCCAGCGTAATATCTTGTCATTCTTGATCTTACTTTTGTGCTTCTTGTCAAACATATACATCCACTCACCTACCCAACAGCACCTGCAAATTCCTTTCTCTATACTCACTAGAGAACAAGTCTTCATATCTTCTCCCATACACCCACCTATTCCTATTTCTAGTCCTAAGCATAGTCGAGGCTATTGCCCTAATGCGTTCTCGTGCCCCCACCTCTCTTACACGCCAAGACTCACACAAAAAATCAACCATTACATACATTAAAGCCCTTCTCGTGCTCTGCCCAACTCCACCCAAATCCAAACTTATAGCCCGTAAGACCCCTATCCCTCCCTCCCCCCCATCTTTCGCAAAACACCACCCATCCATTCCCTCACCGGTTCTAAACTTTCACAAAAATATATCACATGCATTACAGTCTCCTGATAACCACACGTTTCACATCTTCCATCCTTTATGATGCCCATTTTGAATAAAACCTCCTTTGATTCAACCACCCCATGCAAAAACCTATACATTAATTCCCTATCCCTCGATCTCAACTTTAATCCTTTAAACCCTTTCCAAACATGAAGCCAATCATACATAGGATATTCACTCACACCCTTGATAACATTCCTACCCCATCCCATTATTTCAATCTCACTTGCAGTCCATCTATGAGAAGTCTTCACTACCATCATTTGCCACAAAATATCCCAACCCAGTCGTAAATCCCTCCCTCCCCACCATCTACCCAGATCTCTTGCCATTATACCTACTCTCCCCTCTGCCATGCCTCCCCAACATACAACACATCTTTTAACATACAAACTGAATAATCGTCTCTCCAACCCAATCAGCCCCAGGCCTCCTCTATCCACCTTCCTCAGCCACGGCCGACCGTACGCCCAAATGTATCTCATGACTCTCACCTCAAGTCTTCTAATATCTGATTGCAACAATGGAAAAACCACTGCCACGTGTCAAAATTTAATATACACAAGTGTGTTGACCGCCACTACCCTTTGTTGCAACGTAAGATCTCCCGGCCTCCACCCTTTTATCCTACTCAATGCCTTTTGCACCACTTTCTCTGAATTAACTCTATGGGAATCACTTACAGTATTTAAATATGTTACTCCACATATCTGAATTTCATCAACTATCATCCACCCATGCCTTTCCCACATGAACCTCCCCCACCCAGCCACCCACCTCTAATAACTTTGATTTGGCACAATTCACTCTCATACCAGTAGCCCCGCCAAACACTTCAATTATACGTCCAACTACTCACTACTTACAAGCACAGTCGTGTCGTCTACATACCCTATGATTTTTGCACCCCACCTCTATGTAATGTGTGATCATTTCTCTCGCTCTCTATGCCCAACCCTACCAGTCTATAGAACGGATCCTGCATACACACAAATAAACACTGCCACAGTGGACATCCCTGTCGCAAACCTCTGTCCATACTTATCCTTTCTCCCATTCTACCATTCACATGTACTTTCACACCTGCCTCCCTATACACAGTCTCTACCCATCCCACAACATCCTCTCCAAAACCCTGTCTCCGCATGATCTCATACAACGTCCCCCTTTTTACACTATCATACGCCCTTTGCCAATCAATTGCTAAGACCCCTCCCTCATTCCCGTCCTCTATAAATTCTCTAATGCTTTCATGTTCTTGTATCATGCTTCTCCCCGGAATCCCACACTGCCCCTCCTCTATGACCCCACCCAATACATTTTTCAATCTATTTGCCAATAACTTTCATTCATTAATGCCAATGGCTTAAAGTTATCCATGGTTTCCTTCTTACCTCGTTTCTGAACCAAAACCACTACCCCAGTACCTTGACCTATCCCTATACGACCCTCTCCTTTCATTATATTGAACAATAACACTAAGCATTCCTTTATAGCCTCCCAATGTTCCTTATAAAATTCATTAATTATACCATCTAACCCTGGTGCCTTTCCCTCACTTAAACCATTCACAGCCTCCCATACCTCCTCCTCACTAACAGGTCCTTCCATGCTTGCTCTATCGCCATCCCCCACCCTTTTCACTATCCCTTCCAGTACAATGTCCCTCTCAGGCTCACTCACCTGTCCACAACCCCAATACTTCTTAAACCATTTATCCGCATATACGCTTATCGCCTCGGTATTACATAATCTTTGTCCCATCACATATCCACCCATATCTTCCCCTACTTCCACACATGAAATTGCCATCCCCTCCCTCTTTTTCCTACACTTATTTAACACATATTTTGACGGTCTATCTCCCCATAAAACATCATCTATCCATGCTTGCACACGACAGGCATCAAAACGCTCATTCTGAATACTACGCAACTTATCCTTCAAAACCCGAATTTCCTTCAAAGCAGTTGTTCCCTGTCTTTCATAACACTTGCCCAATAATCCCTCAACATACTTCTGCAACCCATAAGACCAGCACACCTCCTCCCTGCCCAGCTTGCTATTTGCAACCTTTTCCCACCAATTCAGAAAAGCCTCACCATCTTCCTTCAGTTTTTTCCCCTGCCCCCAAATCCCCCTCCACCAATGTAGAAAAGATTCTCGTTGGCCCTCCATATGCAACAATTTACCATTTAATTTCCAATACCCCTTAAACCATTTTACCGCTCCTTCCCATGTTGCATCCACCATAACTCTTCTATGGTCCGAAAATCCCACGTCTATGATATTAATCCCCACTACCCTAACCTGATCTGTTATATAAATTATATCCAGTCTAGCAGCATAATCTCGTCTAAAAAAAGTATTCTCCACCATTCCCTCCCCCTCACTACGTCCTTTAAACCCACTCCATTCAACACGTCCCTCAATACTCCCAACACACATCCAGCTCCCCAAGGCTCTGCATCCTTACCTCTAATGATACAGTTCCAATCCCCCCCACAACCACCACTCCGGGCAGCCCCTACAAAGCATACATGAGATGATCATTCACAAAGTCTTCCTTGATTTTTCTATTAAACTCTGCCGGTATATATACACCAACAAAGCTAACCCTTATACCTCCCCATTCCCCATCTACCCTTACTATCCTGCCATCCCCACTCTCCTCCCAAGCCATTAACTGAAAAGGGCTTGACATCTGTATGACTATTGCAACCCCACCCTTTAATCTCCTAGTCGAACCAGCAAACACATCATACCCCTCCACATGCAGATCTCTACCAATCCTATAGTTGTGTTCTTGCAAAAAGCCCACTTGTATATCAAAACGTCGTAAGGTTACCCCTACCCACTTCCTCTTAATTTCAGCCCTCATGCCATTAACATTGATAGTTAAACACCTGAAAAGACTATTGTGGGTTTGCCTATTGTTCTTTGTTGTTGCGTCACCACAGGGGTTCTCTGTTCCCCTACTCTAGCCCCACACTTCCCTCCCTTTACCCCTTTTACTCTTTCTTTAAAGGCAACCCCTCCTTTCCCTGTCTGTGATGCAACCACCAAGGGTTTTTTACAAGACCTCTGTGCTGATGTTAAAATGTCCTCCCCATCCAAAGAGGCTACAGACCTTTTCCTTGATTCACTCGCAATTTCCATACCAGTATCACTATCATTTTCGTGACCTTTTGCGCACTCATGCACATCCGCTCTGACAATCACACTCACCTTCTCGTTAACTTCATTTTCACATGCACCCTTCTCTTCCTCACACCCCATACTCTCCTTAGTCTCAGGGATACCTGCCTCACTAAGCATCGATAAGGCCTCATCCAACAGATTCCCCAGGTCCTCCAAGGACGGGCATTGGCTAACCACCACTGGATTATCCTCCACCACTTTCACCTGGGGTTTATCCACCGTTACCTCCACAGGTAGCGTATGACAGGTATCCATCCTATTCGCCACTATGTCACTCCACTTCTTCGCACCATGATCAGTTCTTCCCCTTGACCTCTCAGCACCTTCATCTCCCAACATGTCACTATCCACCAAAGTCACTGCATGCTGTTGTACCTTCCGAGGACACTCCGCCGCCATATGATCATATGCTGCACACGTACGACACGTCCTCCTTTGCCCTGCGTATGTGACATAAACTTGCGTCCGAAACTCCGGCATTACAACGTACGATGGGATAGGATGCCTGATAGTCATTTTCAGAGATTAAGAGCCTTCCAATAGGCCCTCAAAGGGCCCCTCTCGCCATTTGCCCACATTCGCTTCATGGATGATGTCAAAATCTTTAAAGACGTCCATTAAATCAACTGATCCTGCTTCAAATGGGACATTACGCACTTTAATCAACGTATAAGTGCGCAAAACGTCCCTCAGTCGCACCTCCATACCGCTGTTTACTGCATAGATTCTATTTTGATAGGTGTCAACCAAACGCTCGTACTCCTGGTTCGATGACAACTTGATAAACACCCTGCTCATTCCATTTAGAACCACTCCATACAGGTCTCCGATGTCTATATGATAAATATCCTACAGGATTCGTTGCAACATCGTGGACACCATTTCAGGCTGCAAAATCCCCTTCACCAACTCCAAACACACAGTGTTTATACGGCATCTGCCTGATGTCGCCATGTTGTGGAAAATCTAAGTGCAACCACTTGCCACCAGGGGGCAGAGCTCAGCGCAGCATACCTGTACGCCACAAAAGTCGGGTTGCGAGTGACGCCAAATTACTTCGAAAAGGTGCACTCTGCCCAAGGCCCAGACTCATGGAACTCAGTGTTCATCAAGAACTGCAAGAAGCTCCTATCACGTGCTTTTAACATCCTATGGAGAGGGAGCATGGACACAGGGGTCATCCCGCAGTTACTAAATACAACAGACATAGCCCCACTCCACAAAGGCGGCAGTAAAGCAATAGCAAAGAACTACAGACCAATAGCATGGGTTTAGAGCAGGTCGCTCCTGTCTGTCCCAACTACTGGACCACTACAACAAGGTCCTGGATGCTCTAAAAGACAAACAGAATGCAGATGTTATATACACAGACTTTGCAAAAGCCTTTGATAAGTGTGACCATGGTGTAATAGTACACAAAATGCGTGATAAAGGAATAACAGGAAAAGTTGGTAGATGGATCAATAATTTCCTAACAAATAGAACACAAAGAGCAGAAGTCAACAGAGTAAAGTCTGAAGCGGCTACAGTGAAAAGCTCTGTTCGACAAGGCACAGTACTCGCTCCCATCTTGTTCCTCATCCTCATATCGGACAGTGACAGGGATATAAGCCACAGCGCTGTGTCTTCCTTTGCAGATGACACCCGAATTTGCATGACAGTGTCCACCATTGAAGACAAAGCAAGACTCCAAGCATACATCAACCAAATCTTTAAATGGGCCGCAGAAAACAATATGAAGTTCAATGATGAGAAATTTCAATTATTCCGATATGGAAAACGTGAGGAAATTAAAATTTCATCGGAGTTTAAAACAAATTCCAACTACATAATAGAGCGAAAAAATAATGTCAAAGACCAGGGAGTAATCATGTCAGATGATCTTACCTTCAAGAACCATAACACTGTAGCAATCGCATCTGCTAGAAAAATGAAAGGATGGATAATGAGAACCTTCAAAACCAGGTATGTCAAGCCCATGATGACACTTTTCAGGTCGCTTATTCTATCTAGGCTGGAATATTGCTGCACACTAACTGCACCCTTCAAGGCAGGTGAAATTGCTGTCCTAGAAAATGTGCAAAGAACCTTCACGGCACACATAACTGCGATAAAACACCTCAATTACAGGGAACGCTTGAAGTTTCTAAATCTGTACTCCCTAGAACGCAGGCGGGAGAGATACATTATTATATACACTTGGAAAATCCTAGAGGGACTAGTACCAAACTTGCACACGAAAATCACTCAATATGAAAGCAAAAGACTCGGCAGACGATGCAACATCCTCCCAATGAAAAGCAGGGGTGCCACTAGCACGATAAGAGACTACACAATAAGTGTCAGGGGCCCAAGACTGTTCAACTGCCTCCCAGCTTACATAAGGGGGATTACCAATAGACCCCTGGCTGTCTTCAAGCAGGCACTGGACAGGCACCTAAAGTCGGTACCTGACCAGCCAGGCTGTGGTTCGTACGTTGGACTGCGTGCGGCCAGCAGTAACAGCCTGGTTGATCACGCCCTGATCCACCATGAGGCCTGGTCACAGACTGGGCATCCAGGTAATAACAATAATAATAATAATAATAATAATAATAATAATAATAATAATAATAATAATAATAATAATAATAATAATAATAATAATAATAACAATAATAATAATAATAACAATAATAATAATAATAATAATAATAATAATAATAATAATAATAATAACAATATTAACAAAAATAATAACAATAATAATAATAACAATAATAATAATAATAATAATAATAATAATAATAATAATAACAAAAATAATAATAATAATAATAATAATAACAATAATAATAATAATAATAATAATAATAATAATAATAATAATAATAATAATAATAATAATAATAATAAACGACTCTGCACAAAACACCAAAAACAACGTAAAACAAAAATGTTAATATTTTGGACACAAAATTGTATTCCGGCTAAATTAATAATTTCCGATAACTCGGCTTTGAAAAAAAATAACAGAAACAAACTTTAAGCGCCAACATATTCCTTGAATTATGCTCTATTTTTTATTAGACAAAGAAAATTAATATTTAAACAAAAAATCTGCAGGAAGGGGCCACCTCCCCCATTTTCTTGTAACAAATACAACAATCATATACATATATTTTATCCTATTAATTTGTTGAGCTCATTTTCTTCTCTGGTATGCAGAATATTTTCCTTGCCAATATTTATTCTAATTTTCCTTCTCGAATCTTGTCTACAATTTTCCGTCAGATGCAAATTTTATTAAATGCTAAACAAAATTCACTTAAAAAATAAACTAATTTGCCTAATGGGAAGTTTTAAATTATCTTCAATGTACAGAATAACGAGTCTGATCTAAACCGTAAAATATGCTTAGTGTTTCTTACGTGAGAGTTGAGGAGACTCGAACCCGGGAGTAGGTAAGTGCAAGCCCTCAATGCTACCCACCCAGCCGGGACGGCTTCAGTAAGGAACTCTCAGACCTACCCAGCCGGGACGGCTTCAGTAAGGAACTCTCAAACCCACTCAGCCGGGACGGCTTCAGTAAGGAACTCTCAGACCTACCCAGCCGGGACGGCTTCAGTAAGGAACTCTCAAACCCACCCAGCCGGGAAGGCTTCAGTAAGGAACTCTCAAACCCACCCAGCCGGGACGGCTTCAGTAAGGAACTCTCAAACCCACTCAGCCGGGACGGCTTCAGTAAGGAACTCTCAGACCTACCCATCCGGGACGGCTTCAGTAAGGAAGTGTCAGACTCACCCAGCCGGGACGGCTTCAGTAAGGAAGTGTCAGACACACCCAGCCGGGACGGCTTCAGTAAGGAACTCTCAGACCTACCCATCCGGGACGGCTTCAGTAAGGAACTCTCAAACCCACCCAGCCGGGACGGCTTCAGTAAGGAACTCTCAGACCTACCCATCCGGGACGGCTTCAGTAAGGAAGTGTCAGACCCACCCAGCCGGGACGGCTTCAGTAAGGAACTCTCAGACCTACCCATCCGGGACGGCTTCAGTAAGGAACTCTCAAACCCACCCAGCCGGGACGGCTTCAGTAAGGAACTCTCAGACCCACCCAGCCGGGACGGCTTCAGTAAGGAACTCTCAGACCCACCCAGCCGGGACGGCTTCAGTAAGGAACTCTCAAACCCACCCAGCCGGGACGGCTTCAGTAAGGAACTCTCAAACCCACCCAGCCGGGACGGCTTCAGTAAGGAACTCTCAGACCCACCCAGCCGGGACGGCTTCAGTAAGGAACTCTCAGACCCACCCAGCCGGGATGGCTTCAGTAAGGAACTCTCAAACCCACCCAGCCGGGACGGCTTCAGTAAGGAACTCTCAAACCCACCCAGCCGGGACGGCTTCAGTAAGGAACTCTCAAACCCACCCAGCCGGGACGGCTTCAGTAAGGAACTCTCAAACCCACCCAGCCGGGACGGCTTCAGTAAGGAACTCTCAAACCCACCCAGCCGGGACGGCTTCAGTAAGGAACTCTCAGACCTACCCATCCGGGACGGCTTCAGTAAGGAAGTCTCAGACCCACCCAGCCGGGACGGCTTCAGTAAGGAACTCTCAAACCCACCCAGCCGGGACGGCTTCAGTAAGGAAGTCTCAGACCCACCCAGCCGGGAAGGCTTCAGTGCTGAAGTCTCAGACCTACCACAACCTGAACGGCACAGTGTTGTGATTGTCGTAACTGTTCATTAAACTCTGCTGCCGACTTAAAGCTGAATACACATAAATAATCATGAATCTTCCCTCGTTACATAATTTGCAAATAACTAACTGTATTCAGATAGCTCATTAAGCAAGTTGTATTATCATTGTATGTACACCTAGATGTGATACCATTGTATTTACACCTAGTCGTATTATCATTGTGGCTAATCCAAGCTGTGCTGTTATTGTATCTACACCTAGATGTGCTGTTATTGTATTTACACCTTGTTGTACTGTCATTGTATCTACACCTTGTTGTGCTGTTATTGTATCTACACCTTGTTGTGCTGTTATTGTATCTACACCTAGATGTGCTGTTATTGTATCTACACCTAGATGTGCTGTTATTGTATCTACACCTTGTTGTGCTGTTATTGTATCTACACCTTGTTGTGCTGTTATTGTATCTACACCTAGATGTGCTGTTATTGTATCTACACCTAGATGTGCTGTCATTGTATCTACACCTAGATGTGCTGTTATTGTATCTACACCTTGTTGTGCTGTTATTGTATCTACACCTTGTTGTGCTGTTATTGTATCTACACCTTGCTGTGCTGTCATTGTATCTACACCTTGTTGTGCTGTTATTGTATCTACACCTTGTTGTGCTGTTATTGTATCTACACCTTGTTGTGCTGTCATTGTATCTACACCTAGATGTGCTGTTATTGTATCTACACCTTGTTGTGCTGTTATTGTATCTACACCTTGTTGTGCTGTTATTGTATCTACACCTTGCTGTGCTGTCATTGTATCTACACCTTGTTGTGCTGTTATTGTATCTACACCTTGTTGTGCTGTTATTGTATCTACACCTTGTTGTGCTGTTATTGTATCTACACCTTGCTGTGCTGTCATTGTATCTACACCTTGTTGTGCTGTTATTGTATCTACACCTTGTTGTGCTGTTATTGTATCTACACCTAGATGTGCTGTCATTGTATTTACACCCAGGTAGAAAATAAAAGACACCAGAAGGCCAGTAATGAGAAGTCTAAATGAAGAATGAGTATCGACTGTGACAACGTTTTGCTGTGTAGAACTTTATCAGTTCAAATGACTTCAAAACGATCTATATAGAACGAAACTTTGTCAAAATAAAAGCTTGTTCTGGAACTGATTTTTTTCCATTGCCTTTGACAGTACACTGCTGCATCCAGGTCTGAAGTTTTGTACATAGTGCCGTTTACAGTGGAATGGGATCCACGAGGAGGTACTGGAGGTACTGAAGGTACTGGAGGTACTGAGGGTACTGGAGGTACTGGAGGTACTGGAGGTACTGGAGGTACTGGAGGTACTGAAGGTACTGGAGGTACTGGAGGTACTGAGGGTACTGGAGGTACTGGAGGTACTGAAGGTACTGGAGGTACTGAAAGTACTGAAGGTACTGGAGGTACTGGAGGTACTAGAGGTACTAAAGGTACTGGAGGTACTGGAGGTACTGAGGGTACTGGAGGTACTGGAGGTACTGAAGGTACTGGAGGTACTGAAAGTACTGAAGGTACTGGAGGTACTGGAGGTACTGGAGGTACTAAAGGTACTGGAGGTACTGGAGGTACTGAGGGTACTGGAGGTACTGGAGGTACTGAAGGTACTGGAGGTACTGAAAGTACTGAAGGTACTGGAGGTACTGGAGGTACTGGAGGTACTAAAGGTACTGGAGGTACTGGAGGTACTGAGGGTACTGGAGGTACTGGAGGTACTGAAGGTACTGGAGGTACTGAAAGTACTGAAGGTACTGGAGGTACTGGAGGTACTGGAGGTACTAAAGGTACTGGAGGTACTGGAGGTACTGAGGGTACTGGAGGTACTGGAGGTACTGAAGGTACTGGAGGTACTGAAAGTACTGAAGGTACTGGAGGTACTGGAGGTACTGGAGATACTGGAGGTACTGTAGGTACTGAAGGTACTGGAGGTACTGAAGGTACTGGAGGTACTGGAGGTACTGAGGGTACTGGAGGTACTGAGGGTACTGGAGGTACTGGAGGTACTGGAGGTACTGAAGGTACTGAAGGTACTGGAGGTACTGAAGGTACTGTAGGTACTGAAGGTACTGGAGGTACTGAAGGTACTGGAGTTACTGAAGGTACTGGAGGTACTGAAGGTACTGGAGGTACTGAAGGTACTTGAGGTACTGTAGGTACTGAAGGTACTGGAGGTACTGGAGGTACTGAGGGTACTGGAGGTACTGAGGGTACTGGAGGTACTGAAGGTACTGAAGGTACTGGAGGTACTGAAGGTACTGAAGGTACTGGAGGTACTGAAGGTACTGAAGGTACTGGAGGTACTGGAGGTACTGGAGGTACTGGAGGTACTGAAGGTACTGAAGGTACTGGAGGTACTGAAGGTACTGGAGGTACTGAAGGTACTGGAGGTACTGAAGGTACTGGAGGTACTGAAAGTACTGGAGGTACTAAAGGTACTGAAGGTACTAGAGGTACTAAGGGTACCTGAGGTACTCTAGGTACTGGATGCTACGACCAATGAAAGATTTTCGAATAATGGTTTTACTCTGGTCAAACTCAGATTTACAATTCCTATATTCATTCATTCAAGGACTCACAGGTAAGGACCTACTAGGGACGAGGGGGAAGTGGGGACAGACGAAGAATAGCCGGTGAGAGGAAGGTCTGCAGTTGAAGAAAAAGAGTCAGGAATAAACCCAACCGTTTGTGGGGTAAACCCCAATATAAAAAAAATCAATTCCTATAGGAAACTTCTGGTTAGGCAGAAGAGTGAAGACTGCAACGATGGAATGAGAGCGGAATAAACCAGATTTAGAAATCATTTAGAAATATGCAGATAACAGGGCACCAACGTTCCCATTTCAATCCAAAGAAAATTATTTTGACCAAAGAAGAAAATACTCCTAACATAACAACATGAAATAAGTTAACGGAATTTAAATCTGTGCATAGGAGTTGGAGATGCATATATGGAGTCGAAGCCTTGTATGACCACTGTTGGCAGGATATATACACCGTGATGTGAATGTCTCTCAGTATATACACCGTGATGTGAATGTCTCTCAGTATATACACCGTGAGAGTTTACCTTTATCCCTATTTTAGGGTTTCTAGAGTGGTGGTGAAAAATGTTACATGCAAGCTTAATTATCCTAGTGAAGTCGATGGGCTTGAAACCCCATTAATTTATCTGTGTTCGTAACGCCGGACTGAAGACACCAGCTACGTATGACTGGCAGCAGCTACGTATGACTGGCAGCAGCTACGTGTGACTGGCAGCAGCTACGTATGACTGGCAGCAGCTACGTGTGACTGGCAGCAGCTACGTATGACTGGCAGCAGCTACGTGTGACTGGCAGCAGCTACGTGTGACTGGCAGCAGCTACGTGTGACTGGCAGCAGCTACGTATGACTGGCAGCAGCTACGTGTGACTGGCAGCAGCTACGTGTGACTGGCAGCAGCTACGTGTGACTGGCAGCAGCTACGTATGACTGGCAGCAGCTACGTATGACTGGCAGCAGCTACGTGTGACTGGCAGCAGCTACGTGTGACTGGCAGCAGCTACGTGTGACTGGCAGCAGCTACGTATGACTGGCAGCAGCTACGTATGACTGGCAGCAGCTACGTGTGACTGGCAGCAGCTACGTGTGACTGGCAGCAGCTACGTATGACTGGCAGCAGCTACGTATGACTGGCAGCAGCTACGTATGACTGGCAGCAGCTACGTATGACTGGCAGCAGCTACGTGTGACTGGCAGCAGCTACGTGTGACTGGCAGCAGCTACGTGTGACTGGCAGCAGCTACGTGTGACTGGCAGCAGGCAACTGCTGCACTACTAGTGTACAAGACTAACTTTGGTAGAGGTAAAAGGACAACTGCATTATGATTGCGTGAGGGCAGCCATCTGTCCTCACCCATAGTGACGCAACCACCCAGTCTCAGTCATAAGAACCTCACTAGTACCTCCAGTATTACTTTAACTGCTCTCTTTCAGGAGCCAGGGAGCACCCTTCTTCAGGAGTAAGGGAGCACCCTCCTTCAGGAGCCAGGGAGCACCCTTCTTCAGGAGTCAGGGAGCACCCTCCTTCAGGAGCCAGGGAGCACCCTTCTTCAGGAGTCAGGGAGCACCCTCCTTCAGGAGCCAGGGAGCATCCTTCTTCACCCTCCTTCAAGAGCCAGGGAGTAAGTCATCATCAGGGAGCAAGTCATCATCTGCTCTTGACTTCATAATAGCTCTGTGGTGCTATCATAATATTTGTGACAGCGTCATAGGTGAGGTGACGTCGTAACAACAGTGTGTTGACGTCATAACAAAAACAAGTGCTGAAAGCCTCTGTTGTCGCGAAATATTAATTAAAAACCGGGGCGATATTTTTGTGTGTGTTAGGTAAACACTCATTTTTTAATCACGGGCTGACGTAAATGATTGATTCAAGTTAATGAGAGTGTGTTAGTGTGGGAGAGTATGGGACAGGTGTTCGTTTGGAAGTAAACAGACACATGAACATATTAGATTTGTTATCTGTGCTGATCTTGGCTAATGTGCTTGATGTTACTCATGAAAGTGCGTCTTCCCCTGTGCTGCTCAGTAGTTTCTGTGAGGAGAGAGGTGCTAGCTTCAAGGAACCTTTGTTTGGTCTTGTTCTTGTGATAGAATAGTTGTGCCTGGCCCCAGTCCATCATATGAGACCGTAGCGTCCTGTGGACCTTACAGGTACTGTTAGTTGATGAATTACACACACGTGCAACACCTGCACGTATGTGTCGTGACCCCTGAACTGGACGCAATGTATATTCTGTACATATGTAATTTTCATATAATTTTATATTGGAGATGTTTTTATTAATAGCTAAAATGAAAATATCTTCCTTTATATTTTTATATAACCTAGCTTATGTACATAGGTAGGATAGCTTGTTTGTAATTAGCTGTCAACACTTGTTTCCACCCTGGCTCCCTTGGTGATCAAACCCAATGTTGGGGCTGCTGGGTTTTCCTCATGGAATTACCTCGTTGCCTCTCTTAGGAGTCACATTGAGTACTCTCTAGTTGAGATCACAAGCTCGGTCGGTTCTGTCGCCTCCTTTGTGTTGGAGTCTGTGTATAGTATGTCACCGTGGGTGAGACGGAACATGCTACGTGTATAGTATGTCACCGTGGGTGAGACGGAACATGCTACGTGTATAGTATGTCACCGTGGGTGAGACGGAACATGCTACGTGTATAGTATGTCACCGTGGGTGAGACGGAACATGCTACGTGTATAGTATGTCACCGTGGGTGAGACGGAACATGCTACGTGTATAGTATGTCACCGTGGGTGAGACGGAACATGCTACGTGTATAGTATGTCACCGTGGGTGAGACGGAACATGCTACGTGTATAGTATGTCACCGTGGGTGAGACGGAACATGCTACGTGTATAGTATGTCACCGTGGGTGAGACGGAACATGCTACGTGTATAGTATGTCACCGTGGGTGAGACGGAACATGCTACGTGTATAGTATGTCACCGTGGGTGAGACGGAACATGCTACGTGTATAGTATGTCACCGTGGGTGAGACGGAACATGCTACGTGTATAGTATGTCACCGTGGGTGAGACGGAACATGCTACGTGTATAGTATGTCACCGTGGGTGAGACGGAACATGCTACGTGTATAGTATGTCACCGTGGGTGAGACGGAACATGCTACGTGTATAGTATGTCACCGTGGGTGAGACGGAACATGCTACGTGTATAGTATGTCTCCGTGGGTGAGACGGAATATGCTACGTGTATAGTATGTCACCGTGGGTGAGACGGAACATGCTACGTGTATAGTATGTCACCGTGGGTGAGACGGAACATGCTACGTGTATAGTATGTCACCGTGGATGAGACGGAACATGCTACGTGTATAGTATGTCACCGTGGGTGAGACGGAACATGCTACGTGTATAGTATGTCACCGTGGATGAGACGGAACATGCTACGTGTATAGTATGTCACCGTGGGTGAGACGGAACATGCTACGTGTATAGTATGTCACCGTGGGTGAGACGGAACATGCTACGTGTATAGTATGTCACCGTGGGTGAGACGGAACATGCTACGTGTATAGTATGTCACCGTGGGTGAGACGGAACATGCTACGTGTATAGTATGTCACCGTGGGTGAGACGGAACATGCTACTGTGACACCGTGGGTGAGACGGAACATGCTACTGTGACACGCTGTTATTTCTGTGTACTTGTTGTCGGTACAAATCTATGTCGGGTAATACGGAGACATTACTAGATTTGAGTTTATAGCCTTATTCTCCCTTAATTGTATATATATTATTGCATTGTTTGTATATAGTATGTACCAGTCAGTACTTGACAATCTTAATTATTGAAGGTATACCAAAATATATGTCAAGAGAAGCGTAGAAGGTTGACTCCTTATTTATGTCAAATATTTTAACTTACCTCTAGACAACTTTACTAGTAAAGATCTTAAGTTTTATCTATTTGGTTTGTGATCCTGAATTCTTATATTACAACTTCTTGTTACAAAAACCAGGAACAGGCCAGCTGTTATGTCAATTAGTTGACCCCCTAGCATGCTCTGGAGACGTCTTTGTTGAAGACGCTTTTTGTAACAGGTGCAAGACCTGAATGCATGTGCAATACCTGCATGCATGTGCAACACATGCATGTGGAACATATGCATGATATTGCCAGAACATTGTCTTTATCAGTTGAGTACAGACTCAAGTGGCGACCACCTTCCAGTCTGAGGAAGTGATTACATTAACCTCTACTCTCTGGAGTTAATAATTCCTTAATGAATTTGTAAAGTAACTGGTGGGCGAAACGTTTTCAAAACAAAGGAATCTGGGAGTTGCACATGTGCGTAATTCATCACCTTGTAAGTACTGTATTCCGTTAATGTTATGATGGGTATTGTGTGTCCAAGATTTCCATTAAAAATATTGTCTTGGTGTGAGAGACGGGGAACTAAAGTCACGAGACCTTTTGGTCTCCTTCCTCAGACCGAACCTAATTACCCCCTCAATTCCCCATTCCCTATCCCATCCTCCCCATCACCCTTTCCCTTTCCTCCTCCACTCTCCATCCTTTCCCTATCCCCCTTCCTGTTTTCAGCCTTTGGGATTCTCCCCACAGGCACTGTAGTTCCTAGATAGGGGAAAGGGTACCGTACTCCATCCCATTCCATTGAGGTCCTTGGTGGTGCTGTAGTTCGCCGTGTAATCTGGATCAACTGGAGATGTCCCGATCCCTCTCCGGTCTCCTGGGGGGCAGCTTTGGGTGTCTTTCGGGTGACAGGTGTATCTCTGGAGACTGTATTTCGGATTCTGAGGGGTGGTGGCCGAAGATATGCTTTGTGGTGGGTATCCAGCCGCACTCTTTTGTCCACTGAGGTGGCCCGGTAGATGTGAGGTTGCTATCCCTGATGGCTGGTTTACTGGCATGAAGGGTAGGGTATGGCACGGGTTTTATGCCGCATCTGCACCCTTTTTTTATTCTTTTTTTCTTTTTTTTCCTTTTTCCTAAAAAAAGGCATAAAGAAAGAAGTGATATAACCATGGAGTCCCAAATCCATGAAACAGCTCCTCCCGGGCCCCTTTCTGCTACCGCACCTTGTTCCTATTCTACCTCGTAATTTGACCATTCCTCGGACCATTCTAATGCCTCTGTACCTTCTGCTGGTGCCGTTTCATCACCACTCCGGGTACCGAAGTTCTGCCCGACCATGCCTCCGGCTTCTCCCTCAACAGTGCGGCGATTTTCGGGTCGCCCTCCCGTCCCACGTTGGACCAACTCCAGTCCCACACCTAAACGCCCAAGGCCATTATCTGATGATACCCCTTCCCTTACTTCTCAGTCTGCCCAGAAAAGACCGGCATGATACTCCCCTTACACGCTATGTTTCAAAATACACAGTGGACTAAGTTTTTTACTCTGCGACCGACTTCTTCTACTGACTGTCTTTCCCATCATAGTATTAGGAAGGCGCTCCAACGCCATGTTGTTCGAAATATATCCTTTCATGCTCTCAAGAGCGGTGCACGCATTCTCACGGTACAGAATGCTAGCCAAGCTCGCTATTTTTCTCTCCTTACAACCATAGATTATATTCCTGTAACAACTGAAAAATATCATTCTCTCATTTCTTGTAGTGGTACTGTCATTCTACCTCATACCATTATCCAACATAATTTCCAGACATTCTGAAACAGCTTGAGCTCCAAGACCCCCCAATCCTCAAAGTAGACACTTATGTCCTCCTTGCCTGCAAGTGGAGATACTACGCTGCCGTGAGCTTCCATCATCGGTTTGTATTCCGGAACACTGTTTACAAGTTCAAAAAGTGATCCCTACACCACAACAGTGTACAAATTGCTAGCGTTTTAGTTATCCAGCGAATGCCCAGACTGTGGTACCGACGACCATACCAATAAATCCTTCTTGCCTTAATTATAATGAAGCTCACCCATCTTATTTTCGCCATTGCCAAGTTTACTTAAATGAGCGAGAAATCCGTTGTCTCAAAGAGACAGAAGGCTTTCCTTATGCCATGGCAGTCTCTCATCCACGCCTCCAAGGAAGAATTCCTCGTATTTCTTATTCTCGAGTTAGTAAACGACCCCAAACCTCTCGGGTCCCAACTTCTGCAGCCTCCTCTGTGGTCACCCCTTCCACAGTCACTCTTGTCTCTAATTATTTTGCAGTCCTGGACTCTAAGGTCCCTACCTCGTCACCTCATTCTGTTCTGACCTCTTCATCTTCTCACTCACAAGTTTCTATCTTTCCAAGATCTCTCACGACAACTCCTCCCCATCGCCCCTCTACCTCTCTAAAGTCAAAAAAATCCCCATTGTTAAAATCTCGTTTAACCCCTCCTTCGCTTATTTTACCTGCACATTTTTCCTTTCCAGTCTCTGTAACTGGTTCTTCACCTCTTACTGGCTCTGTTGAGAGTGTGGAGGTTCATCCTACTCCTCGTGCAGTAGCTTCCTCTCCTATCTCCTCCCAAGTTTCTTCCTCTTATGTCCCCTCCCAGGTCGCTTTCTCTCCTGTCCCTTCCCAAGCTTCTTCTCAAGTTCCCTCTAACCTTTCGTTCCCCCTTACTTTGGTAAATTCCATCGTCGCCCTGATCTTTACTCACCCTCCTCCTTCTATCACCAATATCGTCCCACATACAACGTCCTTGTCCTCTGAAACACTTGAGGCTCTCTCCGAATATCTTGAGGAGACTAAACCATTGATGGACACCGATCTACCTCCTCGTCCTGCTCTTCACTCTTCTCCATCTGCACAACTCCTTTCTTTGCAGAGTCCCAACCCTTTGCCGCTTGTTCGTTTTCCACTGCCTCAACATGTGGACTTTTCTAACCCTTCTAGTCCATAGATACCTCTCTTCACAAATCATGGCTTATTTACAGTGGAATATCCGAGGCCTCAGAGGTAACCGGGGTGAGTTTCCCCCTGTTGGTGTTTGTTTACAAAACCCATTTTTTTTATTATTATTAACACATCGGCCGTTTCCCACCAAGGCAGGGTGGCCTGACAAAGAGAAACTTTCATCATCATTCACTCCATCACTGTCTTGCCAGAGGCGTACTTACACTACAGCTACAAAACTGCAACATTAACACCCCTCCTTCAGAGTGCCGGCACTGTACTTCCCATCTCCAGGAATCAAGTCCGGCCTGCCGGTTTCCCTGAAACCCTTCATAAATGTTTGCTTGCCTACACTCCAACAGCACGTCGAGTCCTAAAAACCATTTGTCTCCATTCGTTCCTAACACGCTCACATACGCTTGCTGGAGGTCCAAGCCCCTCACACACAAAACCTCCTTTACCCCCTCCCTCCAACCTTTTCTAGGCCGACCCCTACCCCGCCTTCCCTCCACTACAGATTTATACACTCTCAAAGTCCTTCTATTTTGCTCCATCCTTTCTATATGTCCAAACCATCTCAACAACCCTCCTCAGCTCTCTGGATAATAGTTTTGGTAATCCCACACCTCCTAATCTCCAAACTATGGATTCTCTGCATTATATTCACATCACACATTGCCCTCAGACACGACATCTCCACTGCCTCCAGCCTTCTCCTTGTTGCAACATTCACAACCCATGTCTCACACACATACAAGAGTGTTGGTATAACTATACTCTCATACATTCCCCATCTTTGCTTTCATGGATAAAGTTCTCTGTCTCCACAAGCTCCTCAGTACACCACTCACCTTTTTCCCCTCGTTAATTCTATGATTCACCTCATCCTTCATATACCCATCTGCTGACACATCCACTCCCAAATATCTGAACACATTCACCTCCTCCATACTCTCTCCCTCCAATCTGATATCCAATCTTCCATTATCTATTTTTTTTGTTATCCTCATCACCTTACTCTTTCCTACATTCAGTTTTAATTTCCTTCTTTTACATACCCTACCAAAATCATCCACCAACCTCTGCAACTTCTCTTCAGAATCCCCCAAAAGCACAGTGTCATCAGCAAAGAGCAAATTTCTTGACGTGCTTGACAAGGTGTGGGTTCCAAACTGGAGCTGCATACTCCAGTATGGGCCTGACGTACACGGTGTACAGTGTCTTGAACGATTCTTTACTGAGGTATCGGAACGCTATTCTCAGGTTTACCAGGCGCCCATATGCTGCAGCAGTTATCTGGTTGATGTGCACCTCAAGAGATATGCTCATGATTACACTCACCAAAATATCCTTTTCCTTGAGTGAGGTTTGCAGTCTTTAGCCACCTAGCCTATACTCTGTCTGCGATCTTCTTTGTCCTTCTCCGATCTTCATGACTTTGCATTTGGCGGGGTTAAATTCAAGGAACCAGTTGTTGGAACAAGTTTCCAGCTTGTACAGGTCTCTTTGTAGTCCTGCCTGATCCTCATCCGATTTAATTCTCCTCATTAACTTCACATTGTGATACCTCATCACGTACCATGACTCGTTGTTGCCTCCCTGTCATTTATTCTCTGATCCATTGCAGTGCCCTTCCTGTTATACGTGCCTGATCCTTTAGCTTTTGCACTAATCTCTTGTGGGGAACTGTGTCGCAGTCCTTCTTGCAGTCCAAGAAAATGCAATCTACCCACCCCTCTCTCTCGAGTCTTACTTCCGTTACCTTGTCATAAAACTCCAGTAGGTTTGTGACACAGGATTTGCCTTCCATGAATCCGTGCTGGGTGTCGTTCATAAGCTTGTTCCGATTTAGGTGCTCTACCACTCTCCTGGTGATCTTCTCCACGACTATGCATACTCTACATGTCAGTGACACTGGTCTATAGTTTAGTGCCTCGTGTCTGTCTCCTTTCTTAAAAATGGGGACTACACTTGCCATCTTTCATACCTCAGGTAGCTGCCCAGTTTCAAAGGATGTGTTGAAAATTGTTGTTAGTGCCACACACAGTGTCTCTGCTCCCTCTCTAATTACCCAAAGGGAGATGTTATCCGGTCCCACTGCCTTTGATGTATTAAGATCACTTAGCAGCTTCTTCACCTTCTCCTTGGTTGTGTGTATTTCATCCAACACGTGTTGGTATATCCCTTGTTGGTGTATCCCTCTGTTCTGACTTCACAGAGTCCTTTCTGTCTCCACTGTAAATACTTCCTTAAATCTCATGTTGAGCTCCTCACATACTTCTTCGTCATTTCTTGTGAGCTCCCCACCTTCTTTCATCAGTCTGATTACCTGGTACTTGACTGTTGTCTTCCTCCTGATGTGGTTATGTAACAGCTTCGGGTCAGACTTGACTTTTGATGCTATGTCGTTTTCGTACTGTTGCTGGGCCTCCCTCCTTATCTGTGCATACTCGCTTCTGGCTTTCCGACTAATCTCTTTATTTTCCTGGGTCCTTTGTCTTCTGTACTTTTTACATTCTCTAGTTCACTTAGTTTTTGCCTCCCTACACCTTTAGATACACCAAGGGCTCGTTCTGGTCTGCCATCATTTTGTTTACTGACTTTCCTACCAATTCTCTTTCCCTCCTGCAGGAAGTTCGTCATACCTGTGTAGTCCCTCCTTTTATAGTTTGGCTTTTCCCACCCTACTCCTGTTACCCTCTCCACTTGTAACTCTACGTGATCACTAGCTCCAAGGGGCCTTTCATATGTGATCTCCTCAATGTCTGAGCTACTCATGGTGAAAACGAGATCCAGCCTTGCTGGTTGATCCTCCCCTCTCTCTCTGGTAGTGTTCCTAACATGTTGATGCATGAGGTTTTCCAGTACCACATCCATCATCTTGTCTCTCCATGTTTCTTTCCCTCTCTCCGTGTACCCCCCTTTCCAGGTTTTCCCAGTCAATCTCCTTGTGATTGAAATCGCCCATAACTAGCAACTTTGCTGTACCCGTGTGAGCTCTTCTGACCACCTCAGTTAGTGTGTCCACCATTGCTCTGTTGCTCTCTTCATATTCTTCTCTTGGCCTCCTGCAGTTCTGTGATGGGTTATACATCACTGCAATGTCTATGTCCCCCAGACTGAATTGTACCTACTATGTAATCCCTTTCTCTAATTTCGTCCATTCCTTCCATTTCCTCGAATCCCCATTGGTTTTTAATGAACAGTGCAACTCCTCCTCCCCCTCTGCTCCCTCTATCTTTCCTCAGGATCTGATATCCGGGTGGGAAGATTGCATCTGTTATCATCCCGATGAGTTTCATTTCTGTAACTGCTATGATGTCTGGGGACATATCCTTGATTCTTTCATGCCACTCCTCACATTTATTTGTTATTCCATCAGCATTTGTATACCAAAACTTCAACTTCTTTTCTAAAACTGTGGTCTGGGGAGAACGCTGGGGTTGGGGAAGTGGGAGACCTGGCAGGAAACTATGGGGGGTTGCTGAAAGGGGGGGAATTTGTGATGAGGGGGTGTGTGTAGAGAGTACAGTGTGTGGGTTTTGGTTTAGACTGTTTGGTTGCATTGGGGTTGTCGTGGTTGGGGTCCTTCTGTGGATAGTTCTGAGGGTGGTTGCATTTGCTCTTCCTCCTGAGTCTGGGTTCTTCTGCTCATCTCTGTCTTTGCCTCTCACTCCTCCTTGCATCTTTGTAACCTCTCTTCAGTTTTTGCCTTTCTTCTCGTGTTCTGTCATGGTCGAGGTACTTTGGTACGTCCTTTAGTAATGCTTTCTCCTGCAGGATCCTGTTCTGAGCTGATTCTGCCTTGAAAATCACTTTGACTGACCTTTTTTTTTTCCTCTTGCAAACCACCCAGTTCTCATAAAATTTGTCAACTGGGTCATGTTGTCCTCTCCTATTGCTTTCATGATACTTTCAATCACTTTTTCCTCCTCTCTTCCTGCTTCATAAGTATCCTCTTCAACTTCCTGGTGCCCATAGAAAAAAATTGACCTCTCCCTTTTGTTCTTCCACTGCATTTCCCTTTGCATCCCCTGAGACAATTTAGTTGCCTCCATTGAAGCGTTACTTCCTTCAGTCTCTTCTCTAGCTGATGTTCCTGTACTCAGTGGTCTGTCATTTTTCCTTCTCAGCCTTTCTTGGGCACTGCTGTGGTCTGTTAGGGCCTCTGCATATAGCTTAGCACCTTCATTTTCTTTAGTCCCCTCATTTGTTCCTGATGTGCTCCTAATCATTTCCTGGGCTCCACGGTGGTCTGATAGGGCCTCCCCATACAGTATAGCTCCTTTGTTCCCTACATTTCCCTCATCTCTAACTGATGTAGCAGTTCCTGATGTCATGCCTGTACTGCTCTTCTGTTCTTTAGACTGTTTCAGATTTTTTTAATTCCTCTTCTAACCTCTGTATCTTAGCTTCTGCTGCTATGGCTTGTAGCTCCCATTTCCTGCTCTCTGCAGGTATCCTCTCCTCCATTCTCTTGCTAAGCGCTTCTAGCTTCCTTCCCCACTCTTCCTCCCTTTTCATGAGCTCTGCCACTCAATCTTCCCTCCAAGGTTCATCCACCAGTCCCCTGGTTCTCCGTCCTGCTCTTTGGCTACCCATTTTTTTACCACAGAAAGAAAAGCTTATGTGTTTTCGTGTGGTTGTTTGTGATGTGTGTGTATGTGTGTGTGTGTGTGTTGTGTGTGTGTGTGTGTGTGTGTGTGTGTGTGTGTGTGTGTGTGTGTGTGTGTGTGTGTGTGTGTGTGTGCGTGTAAGTGTAAGTGTTTGTTGTAAGGAGGGAGAGGGTGAGGGAGGTAGGGAGGGGGGAGAGGGATAGAGAGTGGGAGGGGGAGACAGTGGCAGAGGGGGAGAGAGATGGAGAAAGGAAAGGGGGGTACAAGGAGAGAGGGGAAGAGGAAGTGAGGGAAAGGCAAGGGGGAAGAGAGAGGAGGAAGAAAAAAGGGGGGAAGGAGGAGGAGAAGGAAGGTGAAGAGGAATATGAGAGGAAGAGAGAGAGAGAGCGAGAGAGTGTGTGTAAATGTGAGAGAGTGAGAGGGAGAAGGAATGTGGGATAGTGTGGGGAAGTATGTGTGGCAGAGGGTGGGTTAGAATGTAGATGTAAGGGGTCAGCCTTTACAACGGTTCATGTTCATGTGTGTGTATCCACAATGTATGCTCATGTGTGTGTATACACAAGGTATGTTCATGTGTGTGTATCCACAATGTATGCTCATGTGTGTGTATGCACAAGGTATGCTCATGTGTGTGTATCCACAATGTATGCTCATGTGTGTGTATGCACAAGGTATGCTCATGTGTGTGTATCCACAATGTATGCTCATGTGTGTGTATCCACAATGTATGCTCATGTGTGTGTATCCACAATGTATGCTCATGTGTGTGTATGCACAAGGTATGCTCATGTGTGTGTATGCACAAGGTATGCTCATGTGTGTGTATGCACAAGGTATGCTCATGTGTGTGTATCCACAATGTATGCTCATGTGTGTGTATGCACAAGGTATGCTCATGTGTGTGTATCCACAATGTATGCTCATGTGTGTGTATGCACAAGGTATGCTCATGTGTGTGTATCCACAATGTATGCTCATGTGTGTGTATGCACAAGGTATGCTCATGTGTGTGTATGCACAAGGTATGCTCATGTGTGTGTATCCACAATGTATGCTCATGTGTGTGTATGCACAAGGTATGCTCATGTGTGTGTATCCACAATGTATGCTCATGTGTGTGTATCCACAAGGTATGCTCATGTGTGTGTATCCACAATGTATGCTCATGTGTGTGTATCCACAATGTATGCTCATCTGTGTGTATGCACAATGTATGCTCATGTGTGTGTATCCACAATGTATGCTCATCTGTGTGTATCCACAATGTATGCTCATGTGTGTGTATCCACAATGTATGCTCATGTGTGTGTATCCACAATGTATGCTCATGTGTGTGTATCCACAATGTATGCTCATCTGTGTGTATCCACAATGTATGCTCATGTGTGTGTATCCACAAGGTATGCTCATGTGTGTGTATCCACAAGGTATGCTCATGTTTGTGTATCCACAAGGTATGCTCATGTGTGTGTATGCACAACGAATGTTCTCACACACTTTTGTGTGCGTGCAGTGTTCGTGAGGCCAAGTAGACTCAAATTTTTGTATCCTAATTTGTATTTACTAGACAGTTGTTTCCTATTAGAGTCATAGCTCCTGGCCCCGCCTCTTCACTGGCCGCTACTGGGTCACTCTTCCTTCGCCATGAGCCTTATCATACCTCTTCTTGAAGCTATGAATGGATCCTGCCTCCACTACATCACTTCCCAAACTATTCCACTTCCTGACCACTTTGTGACTGAAGAAATACTTCCTAACATCTCTGTGATTCATCTGAGTCTTCAACTTCCAACTGTGTTCCCTTGTTGCTGTGTCCCATCTCTGGAACATTCTGTCTCTGTCCACCTTGTCAATTCCTCTCAGTATTTTATATGTCGTTATCATGTCCCCCCTTTCTCTCCTGTCCTCCAGTGTCGTCAGGTCGATTTTCCTTAACCTCTCCTCGTAGGACATACACCTTAGCTCCGGGACTAGTCTTGTTGCAAACCTCTGCACTTTCTCTAGATTCTTTATGTGGTTGGCTCTGTACACAGTGTACAGAGTTCTGAACGATTCCTTATTAAGATGTCGAAATGCTGTTCTAGGTTTGCTAGGCGCCCGTATGCTGCAGCAGTTATTTGCTTGATGTGCGCCTCAAGAGATGTGCCTGGTGTTATACTCACCCCACGATCTTTTTTCTTGATTGAGGTTTGTAGTCTCTGGCCCCCTAGACTGTACTCCGTCTGCGGTCTTCTTTGCCCTTCCCCAATCTTCATGACTTTGCACTTGGTGGGGTTGAACTCCAGGAGCCAATTTCTGAACCAGTCCTGCAGCCTGTCCAGATCCCTTTGTAGTTCTGCCTGGTCCTCGTCCGATTGAATTCTTCTCATCAACTTCACATCATCTGCAAACAGGGACACTTCTGAGTCTATCCTTTCCATCATGTCATTCACATATACCAAAAATAGCACTGGTCCTAGGACTGTCCCCTCTGGGACCCCGCTCGTCACAGGCGCCCACTGTGATACCTCATCACGTACCATGACTCGCTGTTGCCTCCCTGTCAGGTATTCTCTGATCCATTGCAGTGCCCTTCCTGTTATACGTGCCTGATCCTCTAGCCTTTGCATTAATCTTTTGTGAGGAACTGTGTCGAAGGCCTTCTTGCAGTCCAAGAAAATGCAATCAACCCACCCCTCTCTCTTGTGTTTTACTTGTTACTTTGTCATAAAACTCCAGAAGGTTTCTGACTCAGGATTTGCCTTCCATGAATCCGTGCTGGTTGTCCTTTATAATCTTGTTCCGTTCCAGGTGCTCAACCACTCTCCTCCTGATAACCTTCTCTATGACTTTGCATACCATACACGTCAGTGATAATGGTCTATAGTTTAGTGCCTCGTTTCTGTCTCCTTTCTTAGAAATGGGAACTACATTTACCGTCTTCCATACCTCAGGTAGTTGCCCAGTTTCAAGGGATGTGTTGAAGATTGCAGTTAGTGGCACACACAACGTCTCTGCTCCCTTTCTAAGGACCCACGGGGAGATGTCCGGTCCCATCGCCTTTGAGGTATTAAGGTCACTTAGCAGCTTCTTCACCTCCTCCTCAGTTGTGTGTATGTCATCCAACAATTGTTGGTATATTCCTTGTTGGTGTCCCGCTCTGTTCTGTCTTCCCAGAGTCCTTCCTGCCTCCACTGTAAATTCTTCTTTAAATCTCGTGTTGAGCTCCTCACATACCTCTTGGTCGTTTCTTGTGAGTTCCCCACCTTCTTTCCTCAGCCTGATCACCTGGTCTTCGACTGTTGTCTTCCTCCTAATGTGACTATACAGCAGTTTCGGGTCAGACTTGACTTTCGATGCTATGTTGTTTTCATACTGTCGCTGGGTCTCCCTCCTCATCTGTGCATACTAGTTTATAGCTCTTCGAATGATCTCCTTTTTTACCTGGGTTCTTTGCCTTCTGTACTTTTTACATTCTCTAGTGCACTTAGTTTTTGCCTCCCTACACCTTCGGGTAAACCAAGGGCTCGTTCTGGTCTTCCCATTATTCCTGTTGCCCTTGGGAACAAACCTCCTTGCATTTTGTTGTTACGTATTCCATCATTTCGTTTACTGACTTTCCTACCAATTCTCTGTCCCACTGAACCTCCTGCAGGAAGTTCCTCATACCTGTGTAGTTCCCCCTTTTATAGTTTGGCTTTTCCCATTCAACTGTTACCCTCTCCACTTGTAACTCTACTATGTATTCAAAGCTCAGAATCACGTGATCACTAGCACCAAGGGGCCTCTCATACGTGATGTCCTCAATGCCCGATCTGCTCAGGGTGAACACGAGGTCCAGTATTGCTGGTTCATCCTCCCCTCTCTCTCTGGTAGTGTCCCTAACATGTTGGTGCATGAGGTTTTCCAGTACCACATCCATCATCTTGGCTCTCCATGTTTCGGGACCCCCATGTGGCTCCAGGTTTTCCCAATCGATCTTCTTGTGTGTTTGTGTTTGTGTGTATGTTTGTGTGTGTGTGTGTGTGTGTATGCATGCGTGTGTGTGTTAGTTACCATTTAGTCCTAGGCACATGTCGATTAGACAATAGGCCTGTTGTATGTGTGTGTGTGTGTGTAAGGAAACACTTCGAAATGTTTCCGCCCCAATGGAATTGAACCTGGGCCCTCCGTGCGTGAAGCGAGAGCTTTAGCCACCAGGCCACTGGGGCTGTACTCACCTATTTGTACTCACCTATTTGTGGTTGCAGGGGTCGATTCATAGCTCCTGGCCCCGCCTCTTCACTGATTGCTACTAGGTCCTCTCTCTCCCTGCTCCATGAGCTTTATCAAACCTCGTCTTAAAACTATGTATGGTTCCTGCCTCCACTATGTCGCTTTCTAGGCTATTCCACTTCCTGACAACTCTATGACTGAAGAAATGCTTCCTAACATCCCTTTGACTCATAGGAGTCTTCAACTTCCAATTGTGACCCCTTGTTTCTGTGTCCCCTCTCTGGAACATCTTGTCTCTGTCCACCTTATATATTCCTCGCAGTATTTTATATGTCATTATCATGTCTCCCCTAACCCTCCTGTCCTCTAGTGCCGTCAGGCCGATTTCCCTTAACCTTTCTTCGTAGGACAATCCCCTTAGCTATGGGACTAGTCTTGTTGCAAACCTTTGCACTTTCTCTAATTTCTTGACGTGCTTGACCAGGTGTGGGTTCCAAACTGGTGCTGCATACTCCAGTATGGGCCTGACGTATATGGTGTACAGAGTCTTGAACGATTCCGTAGTGAGGTATTGGAACGCTATTCTTAGGTTTGCCAGACGCCCGTATGCTGCAGCAGTTATCTGATTGATGTGTGCCTCAGGAGATGTGCTCGGTATTATACTCACCCCAAGATCTTTTTCCTTGAGTGAGGTTTGCAGTCTTTGGCCACCTAGACTATACTCTGTCTGCGGTCTTCTTTGCCCTTCCCCGATCTTCATGACTTTACATTTGGCAGGGTTAAATTCTAGGAGCCACTTACTGGACCAGGCTTGTAGCCTGTCCAGGTCTCTTTGTAGTCCTGCCTGATCCTCGACTGATTTAATTTTTATCATTAACTTCACATCATCTGCAAACAGGGACACTTCTGAGTCTATCCCTTCCGTTATGTCATTCACATATATCAAAAACAGTACAGGTCCTAGGACTGACCCTTGTGGAACCCCACTCGTCACAGGTGCCCACTCTGACACCTCGTCACGTACCATGACTCGTTGTTGCCTCCCTGTCAGATATTCTCTGTTCCATTGCAGTGCCTTTCCTGTTACATGTGCCTGATCCTCTAGCTTTTGCATTAACCTCTTGTGAGGAACTGTGTCGAACGCCTTCTTGCAGTCCAAGAAAATGCAGTCTATCCACCCCTCTCTCTCGTGTCTTACTTCTGTTACCTTGTCATAAAACTCCAGTAGGTTTGTGACACAGGATTTTCCTTCCCTGAAACCATGCTGGTTGTCGTTTATAAGCTTGTGTCTTTCTAGGTGCTCCACCACTCTCCTCCTGATGATCTTCTCCATGACTTTGCATACTATACACGTCAGTGACACAGGTCTGTAGTTTAATGCCTCGTGTCTGTCTCCTTTCTTAAAAATTGGGACTACATTTGCCATCTTCCACACCTCAGGTAGTTGCCCAGTTTCAATAGATGTGTTGAAGATTTGTGTTAGTGGCACACACAACATCTCTGCTCCCTCTCTAAGGACCCACGGAGAAATGTTGTCCGGTCCCACCGCTTTTGAGGTATCGAGTTCACATAGCAGCTTCTTCACCTCCTCCTCGGTTGTGTGTATTTCATCCATCACTTGTTGGTATACCTCCCTATTCTGAATTCCTGGAGTCCTTCCTGTCTCCTCTGTATGTGTGTGTATGTGTGTGTGTGCATGCATGTGTGTGTGTGTGTGTGTGCATGCGTGCGTGTGTGTGTGTGTGTGTGTGTGTGTACTCACCTAATTGTACTCACCTAATTGTGGTTGCAGGGGTCGAGACTCAGCTCCTGGCCCCGCCTCTTCACTGTCTGCTACTGGGTCTCTGCTCTCCCTGCTCCATGAGCTTTATCATACCTTGTCTTAAAACTATGTATGGTTCCTGCCTCCACTATATCTTTCTCTAGACTATTCCACTTCCTGACTACTCTGTGGCTGAAGAAATGCTTCCTAACATCCCTTTCACTCATCTGAGACTTCAGCTTCCAGTTGTGTCCCCTTGTTTCTGTGTACCCTCTCTGGAACATCCTGTCACTGTCTACCTTGTCGATTCCCCGCAGTATTTTGTATGTCGTTATCATGTCTCCTCTGACCCTTCTTTCCTCCAGTGTTGTTAGTCCTATTTCCCTGAGCCTTTCTTCATAAGACAGACCCCTGAGTTGTGGAACTAACCTTGTCGCAAACCTTTGCACTTTCTCTAGTTTCTTTATGTGCTTGACCAGGTGTGGGTTCCAGACTGGTGCTGCATATTCTAGTATGGGCCTGACGTACACGGTGTACAGTGTCTTAAACGAGTCCTTGTTAAGGTAACGGAACGCTAATCTTAGGTTTGCCAGTCGCCCATATGCTGCCGCAGTTATCTGGTTGATGTGTGCCTCCGGAGACGTGCTTGGCGTTATACTCACCCCAAGGTCTTTCTCCTTTGCCGAGATTTGTAGTCTTTGTCCGCCTAGCCTGTACTCTGTCAGCGGTCTTCTTTGCCCTTCTCCGATCTTCATGACTTTGCATTTGGTGGGATTGAATTCGAGAAGCCATTTGCTAGACCAGATGTCAAGCTTGTCCAGGTCTGTTTGAAGTCCTGCTTGGTCCTCCTCCGATGTGATTCTCCTCATTAATTTCACATCATCTGCGAACAGAGACACTTCTGAGTCTATCCCATCTGTCATGTCATTTACATATACCAAGAATAACACTGGTCCTAGGACTGACCCCTGCAGAATGCCGCTCGTCACAGGTGCCCACTGTGATACCTCATCACGCACCATGACCCGTTGTTGCCTCCCTGTGAGGTATTCCCTGATCCATTCCTGTGCCCTTCCTGTTATACGTGCTTGTTCTTCCAACTTCTTTACTAATCTCATGTGAGGAACTGTGTCGAAGGCCTTCCTGCAGTCCAGGAAAATGCAATCAACCCACCCTTCTCTCTCTTGCCTTACCTCTGTTACTTTATCATAGAACTCTAGGAGGTTTGTTACACAGGATTTGCCTTCCCGGAATCTGTGCTGCCTGGTGTTTATTATCCTGTTCAGCTCGAGGTGCTCCACCATTCTTTTCCTGATGATTTTCTCCAGGACTTTGCACACTATACATGTAAGTGATACCGGTCTATAGTTTAGTGCCTCTTTTCTGTCTCCTTTTTTAAAAATGGGGACTACGTTGGCCTTCTTTCATACCTCAGGTAACTGCTCATTTTCAAGGGATGTGTTGAATATTATGGTAAGTGGCACACTCAGTACCTCAGCTCCTTCCCGAAGAACCCACGGGGAGATGTTGTCCGGACCCATCGCCTTTAAGGTATCAAGGTCACTGAGTAACTGCTTCACCTCCTCCTCAGTTGTGTGTATGCCCTCTAGCACTTGATACATCCCTTGTTGGTGGCACACCACATCCTGTCTACCCAGCTGCCTTGCTTCCTCCACTGTGAATACTTCCTTAAACCTCAAGTTGAGCTCCTCACATACCTCTTGATCGTTACTTGTGAGTTCCCCATCTTCTCTCCTCAGCCTTATCACCTGGTCTTTAACTGTTGTCTTTCTTCTGATGTGACTGTACATCAGTTTCGGGTCGGACTTAACTTTCGATGCTATGTCATTTTCGTACTGTTTCTGGGCTTCCCTCCGTACCTGTGCATACTCGTTTCTGGCTCTTCTACTAATCTCTTTGTTTACTTGGGTTCTTTGCCTTCTGTACCTTTTCCATTCTCTGACACTCTTGGTCTTTGCCTCCCTGCACCTTTGGGTAAACCAGGGGCTCTTTCTGGCCTTCCCGTTTAATCTTTTTTTCTCTGGGTATAAACCGTTCCTCTGTGTGTGTGTGCACCTGTGCGAGTGCATGTGCACTACTTGCTCCCACTTAATAAACCCGTCACAGTTCGTCATCCAAGGTGAACATAGTTGGACGCAGCAGTGAAAACAGATCACATCCTGCAAGTTAATCATAAAGGCTAATTCAGTCCAAACAAAACGATGATAAAGCACATTATATCCCCACCTCCCCAAGTCTCCTTCCCCTCCCACCCCTCTACCCCCTTTCACCTCTCTACCCCCTCCCATCCCTCACACTTAGACTAGCTAAGTCAACGGTAATCATTGACTTCAAATTAAAGGAAGGAATGCGGATATTGCCGTTCGGAATCTAAATCTTTCAAAGAAAAAAAAAAAGTTTCTCTGTGTCTGACCATAGCAGGATATGTGTAGGAACCTAAGATAACCCAAAAAAAATCAGACAGACTGACTTATTTCCATTGAGGTCCTTGAGATAATTATTATTTATATTTAAAAGTTAAAAGCAGGTAAGTATCTTAACTATGTAGAAGCAGTTACAATAAAAGAAGATATACCAGGGGAGAGGTAAAATTCGTTATTTTCATATACAAGATATCACTCTCCTCCCTTTCTGTAGCCGTATTCATGAGGACTGCTTACAAAGTCAAACGCAATGTTCGCAGTTTTCACGGAGACCCACATAAAGGACCACTTGGGCAACGAAATATGGATCCCGGGTTACAACCTACACAGGTGTGACAGAGCAAACAGGCAAAAGGGGAGGTTTGGCCTGTATATGACAGAGTCACTGATTTGCTCGGAACTACTAAATGCCTCAAATAATGTAGTTGAAGTTTTAGCAGTAAAGATCGAGATCCAAAATCTCGTCATTGTGATTGTATACAAACCTCCGGATGCAAAGTCCCAACAATTCGAGGAACAGCTTTTGAAAATTGACCACTGTCTGGAAAATCTTCCAGCTCCTGCCGCCAAAATCTTCCTCCTGGGGAATTTCAACCTAAGGCACCTAAAATGGAGGAACATAGCAAACAATGTGGTAGCAGAGATAACACCAGGAGGCAGCTCAGATGAAAACTCACACACACACGAGCTTTTAAATCTCTGCACCAAATTCACCTTAAACCAGCAAATAATAGAGCCTACAAGATTGGAGAATAAACTGAACTTCATCTTCACTAACAATGATGATCTGATACGAAATGTCATCATATCAAAAACAATATACTCAGATCACAACATAATAGAGGTCCAGACATGTATGCGCGGGGCCCCAGACCGACAAAATGTGACCAGTCACGAGGGAGCCTTCACCAAATTCAACTTCAATAACAAAAACATAAAGTGGGACCAAGTAAACCAAGTCCTAAATGATATAAACTGGGAAGATAGCCTAAGCAACACAGATCCAAACCTATGTCTAGAACAGATTAACTCTGTGGCACTGGAGGTATGCTCAAGGCATATTCCTTTAAGAAAAAGGTGGAGAAGATGTAAACTAGAAAGAGAAAGGTGCTCCCTATAGAGGCGAAGGCAAATAATAACAGAGCGGCTAAAAGAGGCCAATATATCTGCAATACGTAGGGAGACACTCGTCAGAGAAATAACAAACATCAAACTAAAGCTAAAGGAATCTTACAGAAGTCAAGAAATGCAGGAAGAACTAAAAGCTATAAATGAAATCGAAAGAAACCCGAAGTATTTCTTTTCTTATGCCAAATCAAAGTCGAGAACAACATCCAGTATTGGGCCCCTACTTAAACGGGATGGGTCCTACACAGTTGACAGCAAGGAAATGAGTGAGCTACTCAAGTCCCAATATGACTCGGTTTTTAGCGAGCCGCTAACCAGACTGAGTCGAAGACCTAAATGATTTTTTTATGAGAGAGCCAGAGAATTTTGTAGACGCAAACCTATCACATTATCCTGACGCCAAATGACTTCGAAAAGGCTATAAATGACATACCCATGCACTCTGCCCCAGGCCCAGACTCATGGAACTCCGTGTTCATCAAGAATTGCAATAAGCCCCTATCACGTGCCCTTAACATCCTATGGAGAGGGAGCATGGACACTGGGGTCGTCTCACAGCTGCTGAAAACAACAGACATAGCCCCACTCCACAATCATATCATAAACATTTTTGAAAGGGTTCTAAGAAGCAAGATTGCCTCCCATCTAGATACCCATCAGTTACACAACCCACACGGACAGTGATAAGGATATGTGTGAAATTTTCAATACTTATTTCCTCTCAGTTTTTACTCAGGAAGATACTAGCGGAATTCCAGAAATAATAAATTATGTAGAACAGGAAGATAATAGACTATGCTCGATTGGGGTAACTAGTGACATGGTCTTCAGACAAATAGAGAAATTAAAACCTAACAAATACCCAGGCCCTGATGAACTGTTTGCAAGAGTTTTAAAGGAATGTAAAGAGGAACTTAGCAAACCTTTGGCAAATCTTTTCAATATATCACTACAAACTGGAATAGTGCCAGACAAGTGGAAAAGGGCAAATGTAATACCTATTTACAAGGCATGTGACAGGTTCTTAGCTTCAAACTATAGACCAATAAGCCTTAAACCCATAGTTGGTAAATTTATGGAATCAATAATTGCCGAGGCAATTCGTAGCCATCTTGAAAAGCATAAATTGATTAATTAATCTCAACACGGTTTTACTAAGGGGCGTTCCTGTCTTACGAATTTACTAACTTTTTCACTAAGGTGTTTGAGGAGGTAGATTATGGTAATGAATATGATATTGTGTATATGGACTTCAGTAAGACTCGATAAAGTTCCACATCAGAAGCTAATGAGGAAACTTAAAACACACGGAATAGGAGGAGAATTTTTTTCGTGGGTAGAGGCATGGTTGACAAATAGGCGGCAGAGAGTTTGCATAAATGGAGAGAAATCAGAATGGGGGCACGTCTCAAGCGTTGTTCCACAGGGATCAGTTTTGGGCCCCCTGTCGTTTACAATTTATATAAACGACATAGATGAGGGAATAAATAGCAACATAAGCAAATTTGCTGATGACACCAAAATAGGCCGTCCAATTCATTCTAATGAGGACATTAGAGCACTCCAGGATGATTTGAATAGACTGATGCAGTGGTCGGAGAAATGGCAGATGCAGTTTAATGTAGACAAATGCAAAGTTCTAAATGTTGGGCAGGACAATAACCATGCCACATATAAACTGAATAATGTAGATCTTAATACTTGTGATTGCGAGAAGGATTTAGGAGTTCTGGTTAGTAGTAATCTGAAACCAAGACAACAGTGCATAAGTGTTCGCAATAAAGCTAACAGAATCCTTGGCTTCATATTAAGAAGTATAAATAATAGAAGTCCTCAGGTTGTTCTTCAACTCTATATATCTTTGGTTAGGCCTCATTTAGATTATACTGCACAGTTCTGGTCACCGTATTACAGAATGGATATAAATACACTGGAAAACGTACAGAGGAGGATGACAAAGTTGATCCCATGTATCAGAAATCTTCCCTATGAGGATAGACTGAGGGCCTTAAATCTGCACTTTCTAGAAAGGCGTAGAATTAGGGGGGATATGATTGAGGTGTATAAATGGAAAACAGGAATAAATAAAGGGGATGTAAATAGCGTGCTGAAAATATCCAGCCAAGACAGGACTCGCAGCAATGGTTTCAAGTTGGAAAAGTTCAGATTCAGGAAGGATATAGGAAAGCACTGGTTTGGTAATAGACTTGTGGATGAGTGGAAGAAACTCCCGAGTACCGTCATAGGGGCTGGGACGTTGTGTAGTTTTGAAAATAGGTTAGATAAATACATGAGTGGGTGTGGGTGGGTGTGAGTTGGACCTGACTAGCTTGTGCTACTAGGTCAGATGCCGTACTAATTCCTTAAGTGGAAGTGACCTGACTACCTGAAGTTTACCTGGGGAGGGTTAAATCCAGGTGGTCGGCTGGTTGAAAATATGAGTGGGTGCGGGTGGGTGTTAGTTGGTCCTGACTAGCTTGTGCCACTAGGTCAGATGCCGTGTTCCTTCCTTAAGTGAATGTAACCT
>WNWK01008829.1:0-17500 GCA_009830355.1 Cherax destructor | reverse complement strand
GCTGATGATGGTATTATTCGTGCATGAGGACGTGCTGGGTAGTCTTCTAGGGAGGTACCTCGTTGCTGGTGAAAGGATCTAAATCCAGGGAATTGGATCTACTCTTCCCTTCCTTGTACTGAATCTGATTGCCTCCCGTTCCCCATTTTCCAGGTGCTATATCATGTGATAATGTAATATCATGTGATAATGTAATATCATGTGATAATGTAATATCATGTGATAATGTAATATCATGTGATAATGTAATATCATGTGATAATGTAATATCATGTGATAATGTAATATCATGTGATAATGTAATATCATGTGATAATGTAATATAGACATACAAAGCGTTGCCTCTGTTATCACTGTTGTGTTGAAGGTGACACGACGCTCTTATTGCCTACAGAAAGACGACCCTCCAGAGACACGCTGCTGACGATGATGGTGATGTTGGAGGCGTTGGTGATGATGTTGGAGGCGTTGATGATGATGAGGGTATTCTCAACAGGTCTCACCACTACCACCATCACACACATGAACACCACCGCTCTGTTCCGCCGCATCTCTCTCAACACCCGCTGCGGGTCCACCCTCTCCATTATATTGGTCCCATCCCTCACCTCCTGCGCCGCTTCCTGCATTCTTGGTAAGTAGCTCCCTCTATACACACACACACAGGGAGAGTGACCCAGTAGCGGCCAGTGAAGAGGCGGGGCCAGGAGCTATGAATCGACCCCTGCAACCACAACTAAGTGAGTACAACTAGGTGAGTACACACACACCCACACAGATCAGCTGCAGCTGTTGAGGCACACGTAAGACGCCTGGAGGAGGAACTGAAGGAGTTAAATTGGAAAATGGAGCCGAGGAACTAAAGGGCAATGAGATGGAAGCAGGAGCAGCAACGGCAGGTGAAGGAAATGAAGGAAGGGAAGGAGCAAAAAAAAAACTATACGGAAATGCTATCAGATAATCAAGAGGCGCAGGAGATGAAAAGGAGAACAGAAAGAAGTTGCTCAAATTTGATACAGAAATATGGAGGGAAAGGAAGCGGGAAGCGGAGAGGAGAGGGAGAGGTCGTTAATTATTCATGGGCTTCAGTTGACAGAAGGAAGGACTTATAAAGAAATACAACAAGCAGAGAAAAAAGATATTAATTATATCATCACACTAAAGGGTGGGGGAAGGTATGTTCCAGGTGACAGATTTTCAGACTTAGGAGGTACTCGAGGCCACCCAGTCAAATTAACCCTCACCATAGAAATAGTACGAGACAGGTGACAGAACGGGTTCATGTGTCGACTAGGGTTCCACAAGGCTCGGTCCGGGGGCTGGTGCTGTTTCTCGTATAGGTGAATGACATGACAAAGGGGATACAGTCAGAGGTATCCCTGTTTAGAAACGACGTGAAATTAATGAGAATACAAATGGACAAAGTCCAGGAAATCCTACAAAGGGATCTGAACAGGTTTCAAGCCTGGTCTGACAAATAGTTCCTAGAGTTTAACGCCACCAAGTGCAAAGTTGGGAGCATGGGAGAAGACGAAGAAGACCGGATACGGAGCACAGGCTCGGGGGTGGGGGCAAAGGCTGCAAACCTTACTCAAAGAAAAAGGACCCTGGGTGTAAGTATCAAACCAAGCATATTCCCTGAAGCGCACATCATCCAAATAACTGATGCAGCAAATGAACGTCTGGCAAATCTAAGGGAAGTTTTTCGACATCTAAGTAAGAAGTCATTTACGACACTGTACACCGTGTACGTCAGGTCCATATTGAAGTACGCAGCACCTGTATGGAACCCACACCTGGTCAAACCCATGAAGAAACTGGAGAATGTACAGAGGTTTGCAACAAGACTAGTCCCAGAGCTATAAGGAGATGTTAAGGGTGAACAGGGACAGAATGTTTCAGAGATGGGAAATAGGAACAAAAGGGCACGGGATGTTAGGGAGTATTTTTTCAGCCTTAGAGTTGACAGGATGTAGAACAATCGGGAAAGAGAAGTAGTAGAGATGGGATCCATACACAGTTTCAAGTAGATGTACGATAAGGCTCTTGACGCCAAAAGTGGACCTAATAACGACCAGTGAAGAAGCAGACCCAGGAGCTGTGAACCGACCCTTGCTACCATAGGTGTGTGGAGCAAATGGTTAGATAAGTACACTTTCCTGCATGAAGATAAACACATGAAAACAAAGAGCGGTACTTATGTTTTAAGAGCACGATCCAGCAGCCTCTTCCTGGGATCACCTTCGTAGTTGCTATAGCAGTATCCACAGTGGCTGTTGAGTACTGATTAAGATATTACATTTTGCCCCAAAAGAGCGTATAATTCAGCATATTACAATTGAATATACCTGTGATGCTGATGGATGTGAACTTATGGCATTGACAGCGCCACACAGGCCGGGAATGATGTCTTGAGTAGGCTGCTACACATGCGTAGTTATTATATTATCCTCGTATGCATCAATGTCACTTTGACACCCTTCGTTGTTCACGCCTGAGTGCTGAGTGCTGAGTGCTGAGTGCTGAGTGGTGAGTGGTGAGTGCAGAGTGCAGAGTGCTGAGTGGTGAGTGGTGAGTGCTGAGTGGTGAGTGGTGAGTGCTGAGTGGTGAGTGGTGAGTGCAGAGTGCAGAGTGCTGAGTGGTGAGTGGTGAGTGCTGAGTGCTGAGTGGTGAGTGCTGAGTGCTGAGTGGTGAGTGGTGAGTGCTGAGTGGTGAGTGGTGAGTGCAGAGTGCAGAGTGCTGAGTGGTGAGTGGTGAGTGGTGAGTGCTGAGTGGTGAGTGGTGAGTGCAGAGTGCAGAGTGCTGAGTGGTGAGTGGTGAGTGCTGAGTGCTGAGTGGTGAGTGCTGAGTGCTGAGTGGTGAGTGGTGAGTGCAGAGTGCAGAGTGCAGAGTGCTGAGTGGTGAGTGCTGAGTGGTGAGTGGTGAGTGGTGAGTGCTGAGTGGTGAGTGGTGAGTGCAGAGTGCAGAGTGCTGAGTGGTGAGTGCTGAGTGGTGAGTGGTGAGTGGTGAGTGCAGAGTGCAGAGTGCTGAGTGGAAATAAATGGTATAAAATACCGACACAAAGGAAAAATAAACACATAAGCAGTATAATGTGATCCTTTATTGACAACGTTTCGCCCACGCAGTGGGCTTTATCGAGTCACAGACAGATCTACCTGGATAACAGATACATGAGTATTTATAGAATTTAGTCAGGTGGAGAATGCTGCATGTGACAGTCTTCAAAGTAGTGTGATAGTATAAAACCTTGGGTAGCTTTAAAAAGAGATTGGATAAGTATATGGGTAGACCTTCTGCAGTGTTCCATTATCAAGTTCTAGGTGGGATAGCGATGAAGAAGTTTCTTGGCAATAGGTTCAGCTATGTTGTAGAAGCCGTTGTTCTGGTTGAAGTTGTTGGATATACAGATGAGTGATGATTCCAGGATTCTTCGGTATTGAGTGTTGTCTTCTCTGGCGATGAGTCTTGCGTTTCTGTAGTTGATTAAATGGTTGTGTGAATTTCGGTGTTGAACACAGGCATTCCTTGAGTCGTCAGATCTGCCTGCGTACTGGTGTTCTGAAATACGTGTTTGGAGGTCTCTGGATGTTTCGCCGACGTATAATTTGCTGCAGTCATTACTAGGGATTGTGTATACCCCTGCAGAGTATTGAAGCTTGTCCTGTCTGTTACTGGTAATGCCCTTGATGGTGGTGGATGTGGAGGTGGATACTCGGAATGAGGTATTGGAAAAAAATGATGGAAACGTGTTTGGCAATGGAGTTGGTGGGGAGGACTATGTATCTCTTCTCGGCAGTGTCTTCTCTGGGTGTGTTGAAGATGTTTAATGCCCGTCGTCTGCAGTCTCTAATGAAGTGACGAGGATAACATAAAAACATAAGAATGGAGGAACACTGCAGAAGGCCTACTGGCCCATACAAGGCAGGTCCTTATCAAAACCACCACTACCTAAGAATTTACTCCTGTACTCACGACACTAATCAAACCCAGCCCCTCCCACTCATATATTTGTCCAATCTCTTTTTAAAGCCACCGAAGGTCCTAGCCTCTATCACCCTACTCGGAAGATTGTTCCACGCATCTACAACTCTGTTCGAAAACCAGTACTTGCCTATGTCCTTTCTAAATCTAAATTTATCCAATTTAAATCCGTTATTTCTCGTTCTTACTTGGTTCGATATCCTCAGTATTTTATTAATATCTCCTTTGTTTGTGCCCATCATCCACTTGTACACCTCGATGATATCTCCCCTCATTCTACGTCTCTCCAGAGAGTGGAGATTCAATGCTCTAAGTCTATCTTCATACGGGAGATTTCTTATACTGTAAATCATTTTAGTCATTCTTCTTTGTATGTTCTCCAATGAATCTATATCCATCCTGTAGTAAGGAGACCAAAACTGAGCTGCATAATCCAAATGAGGTCTCACTAGTGATGTATAGAGCTGTAAAATAACTTTTGGACTTCTTGAAATAAATCCTAGTAATCTGTTAGCCTTATTGCGCACACTTAGGCACTGTTGTCTTGGCTTTAGATTTCTGATTACCATGACTCCCAAGTCTTTTTCACATTCTGTATGATCAAGCTCAACTTCACCTAGTTTATAAATTCGAGGGATATTTTCATTACCAACGACTAGCACCTTACACTTGTCCACATTGAACTTCATCTGCCACTTTTCAGACCAAGACATTAATTTATCCAAATCCTCCTGGAGTTCACTGTTATCCTCCTCAGAATGAATTATACGGCCTATTTTTGTATCATCAGCAAATTTACTCATGTCACTTGCAATTCCTTCATCAAGGTCATTAATGTAAATTATGAACAACAATGGGCCCAAAACTGATCCTTGTGGAACGCCACTAGTGACAAATCCCCATTCAGATTTGACCCCATTAATGGAAACTCTCTGCTTTCTATTGGTAAGCCATGCCTCTATCCATGCTAGAACTTTACCTCCTATACCATGAGCTGCCACCTTTCTTAAGAGTCTCTTGTGAGGTACTCTATCGAAGGCCTTACTGAAATCCAAGTAAACTATATCATATTCTTTATCACTGTCTACTGCCTCAAATGTTTTATTGAAAAACGTCAGTAAATTTGTCAGGCAGGAACGACCTCTCGTAAACCCATGCTGAGATTCATTAATCAAATTATGTTCTTCAAGGTGACTTCTGATAATATCAGCTATAATTGATTCTAATAATTTGCCTACTATAGACGTGAGGCTTATTGGACGGTAATTTGATGGAATGGACTTATCCCCTGATTTGAATATAGGAACTACATTAGCTATCTTCCACATCTCTGGCACAACACCAGTTAGGATGGACGTATTAAACACATTCGTTAATGGCTGACTAAGTTCCATTTTGCATTCTTTAAGTACCCTGGAAAACAACTCGTCGGGTCCAGGGGACTTATTTTGCTTCAGTTTATCTATTTGTTTGATAACCATATCCTTCGTGACAGTAATATTAGTTAATTTGAATTCTTCAGGAACTGAATAATTGTTAATTTCTGGAATCTCAGGATAGTGAAGTTTAAAAAAAACTTGTTCAATAAGGGAGTATTCTTCCTCAAGGAACTCATGTATCTTTTATCCAGGTAGATCTGTTTGTGACTCGATAAAGCCCACTGCGTGGGCGAAACGTTGTCAATAAAGGATCACATTATACTGATTATGTGTTTATATTTCCACTGAGTGCTGAGTACATACCGCTAAACACGTTTACACTTTATCCACTTTATCGTGATTTATACCGCAGTTCACTACACTCGTGTTTGTTAGGTTTTACACTAATTAAATTTCTTAGTGGAGATTGAAAATATTTCAGAGTCTATTGAACAAATTCACTATTATCTTTGTTCTCAATGGGAGATTTTGTGACGTATGTACGCTCTGAATCCTGAAGTCAATCTAACTGCTGCCCAGAGGTCTGCCCTACAGTTCCTCATACTCACAAAGGGAATGCTGAGATCAGCTTAATATACCTTCCTTGCTACATATTGCAACAAGAATTGACACAAGAGGGCCATTTCCTTGTCGTTTCGCCGTGAGCTAATAGTTATAATGCCCCTGACTTGTAGAAAAATTAGGGCGCAGGTTTTCCCTTAATTTTCCTGCTATGGGGAAAGAGTAATTACTCTAGGTTTAACCCTCATTGTGCAGTTGCTCAGGAATCCTAGCAAGGAGAAGGAGACGTGGTGACGCCTGGCACATACATGTGTCTCTAATAAAACTGTTGTGTGAGGAAGTGGAAGAATCCACTAACCCCTTTTTGAGAGGGCTAGGCCCCTCAGAGGGCTGAGAGATACCCCTTTACTGGAGAATTTTCTCCACAAGGTGAATACACAGAGAGACTTTCTTGACAATGATGGTGAAGATGTTGCAGGGGTTGGTGGTGTTGAGGATCCTCGTCAGGTATCATCTAACGAGGTGGAGATGATAAGGGGGTATAGCAAAGGAACTGCTCAAAATAAACACAGAAATCTGGACAAAGAGAGAGAGAGAGAGAGAGAGAGAGAGAGAGAGAGAGAGAGAGAGAGAGAGAGAGAGAGAGAGAGAGAGAGAGACTGCTGATTATCCAAGGGCTTCAGAAGGCTGAAGGGAGGACTCATGATGAAATATGACATTTGGAGGAACAGGAGAGTCCAGCTATTATTAAACTTACAGGTGACGAGGCCATAGTGGATTAGAAGGCAAATTTTCAGAGGTTTTAAAGTACTCAATAAAGGGGAAAATGCGTCCAGTCAATAATGATCCTCACAACAGAAATGCCACGACAGGATCATGAAAGGAAAACCAAAGTTAAGTCACCCAGAAATCTAGCAACATGTGAACCTCAGTCGTGACTGGACATGAAGGAGTGGGAACAACTGAGAGAGTACAAAGACGCCATTGGTGGGAAGGAGGAACAGGGAATACATTAAGAGGTGTGGAAGCTCATCCTCAAGAGGAATCCCATGCACACCCACGCACAGTCTTCTTATCATCAAACGCCCCCCCCCCATCCTCTCTCAACCAAACGCAATGACCCACAACAAGCTATATTCCAACTCCCCCCACACACACACCACCCTACTCCCACAGTCCTCACCCCTCCCAGTGCAAGAACCTTCCTCACAAATGCCCGTCACCCCAACCTCGAATCCCATTTTCCCCTACACTCAAACCTCCCCATCCACCCTATCTACTCTTTTCATTGTAAGAAACTCTCCCACTCACCTGTACCCCAACCCTCGTACCCCCTCCAACCACCTCCCTGACCCATGTGTAAGAACCATGAATTCAAGAATCCATGAACTGGAACACAATAATAGAATGCAGATGGAACAACAACTAAGAGTGATGATCAGAATGAATGAATAGTGGAGGCATCCCCAGACATTATAGCAATCACAATGATGAAGCCCACAGAGATAATATCAGTTGCGATCTTCCTGACTGGATATCAGATTATGAGGAAAGACAGAGGAGGTGGAGAAGTAGCATGGCTAATTAGAAACCATTGTAGTTTTGACGAGGCGAGGAGAATAAACAAAGGGGAAGATGATGACTACATAGTAGACACACTGAAGATTGGAGGTCCCAGGTTGGTAATAGTGCCAGGACAACGTTTCGCCCACGCAGTGGGCTTTATCGAGTCACAGACAGATCTACCTGGAAAATGAGCAACATGGAGATATATATAGGGTACAGTCAGGTGGAGAATGCTGGGTCAGGTGGAGAAAGCTGCATGTGACAGTCTTAAAAGTAGTGTGATAGTTAAAAACATTGTGTGACTTAAAGGACCTGCAGTGTACCATTCTTGAGTTCTAGGTGGGATAGCGTTGAAGAAGTTTCTTGGCAATAGGTTCAGCTATGTTGTAGAAGCCGTTGTTCTGGTTGAAGTTGTTGGATATACAGATGAGTGATGATTCTAGGATTCTTCGGTATTGCGTGTTGTCTTCTCTGGCGATGAGTCTTGCGTTTCTGTAGTTGATTAAATGGTTGTGTAAATTTCGGTGTTGAACACAGGCATTTCTTGAGTCGTCAGATCTGCCTGCGTACTGGTGTTCTGAAATGCGTGTGCCACCGAGTTAATTCTTTCAAGGCAGAGGTTTGGATCTGTGTTGTTTAGAATATCTTCCCAGCTTGTTTCATTTAGAACATTGTTGACTTGATCCCACATTTTGCTGGTCAGGAGCCCTGGTCATACAAGTCTGTACCTCCATTATGCTGTGATGAGAGTGTATTGTCTTTGATAGTGTTATATTTCGTATCAGATCATCATTGTTAGTGAAGGCGAAGTCCAGTGTATTTTCCTGTCTTGTTGGCTCTATTATTTGCTGGTTTAAGGTGAATTTGGTGCAGAGATTTAATAGCTCATGTGTGTGGGAATTTTCACCTGAGCTGCCTCCTGGGGTGATCTCTGTTAAAATATTATTTGCTACACTTCTCCATTTTAGGTGTCTCAAGTTGAAATCTCCCAGCAGCGAGATATTTTGGGCAGGAGCTGAAAGATTTTCCAGTCAGTGATCAATTTTCAAAAGTTTTTTCTGGAATTGTTGGGAAGTTGCATTTGAGGTGTTTAGTAGTTCTGAGTAAATAAACGACTCTGTGACGTACAATCCAAACCCCAGTTTTTGCCTGTTTACTCTATCGCATCTGGGATCCATATTTCACTGTCAAAATGATAGTTTATTTAGGTCTCTGTGAAAGCCGCAAACATTGTATTTGACTCTGTGAGCAGTACATTGATGAAAGGTATTTCGTTGTTGATTTTAGACCCTGTATATTTGCAAAGATAAATGTCGTTGTATTGATGGTATGTGGGGATGGCTGCAACAAATGCGCATCATGAAGTTAAAACAACTGAAGTTAAATCAAGTTTATAAAATTGCTCACAAACAGTGTCCACAATATCTTGCTGCCAATTTTGTCAAGGTTGTGAACCAAAGCAGTCATAGTACTAGGAGGAGAGAGCACACTTTGTAGTACCCACAGTCAGTGGCCAGGCTTCAAACACCTTTTATTGTACAGCAATAAAGGAATGGAACAGACTGCCTGCACATGTCAAAGCCAGTCATAGCATGAGCCAGTTCAAGAAGAGAGCCAAAAGGTACGAAATGAATTATTTTTTATTTATTAGCTAACACACATGTAAATGTAAATAAATCTTTTTACCTTATTCCTAGTATATCGCCTTTATAGTATAATAATAATAAGATATTATCTCCTTCATTGTAAAATAATAAGGTATTAAAAGGACCCCAATGAAAATAAGTCACTTTGACTTTTTGGGTTATCCTGGATGGTTCTCTACACATATGCTGCTATGTATGATAATCTTTGTAACTGTATTTGTGTATACCTGAATAAACTTACTTACGGCATACGTCAGGCCCATATAGGCGTATGCAGCACCAGTCTGGAACCCACACCTTGTCAAGCATATCAATAAATTGGAGAAAGTGCAGAGGTTTGCAACGAAACTAGTCCCGGAACTAAGAGATATGTGTTATGAGAAGAAATTGAGAGATATGATAACGTAGAAAATACATAGAGGAACTGATAGGGTGAGAAGGGACAGATTGTGAGAAAGATGGGAAATAGGAACACGAGGGCACAACTGGAAGTCGAAAACACAGATGAATCACAGGGATGTTAGGAAGTATTTGTTCAGTCTTCGGGCAGTCAGGAAGTGGAGCGACCCGGACAGTGGAGTGGTAGAGACAAGATTCATATATTGCTTTAAGAAGGGCTGTGACAATGCTCCCGAAGCTTGGAGAGATTGACCCAAGTAGCGGCCAGCCAAGAGGCGGTGCCAGGAACCGAGACTTGACCCCTACAACCACATATATGTGAGTACACACACACACACACAGGCGAATGAATAGATAAGAAAAGCAGGAAACGGGTGGTGGAGCACCTAGACAAGGGCGGTGATATTAAACGGGTGGTGGAGCACCTAGACAAGGGCGGTGATATTAAACGGGTGGTGGAGCACCTAGACAAGGGCGGTGATATTAACAACAACAAACATGGTTTTAGAGATGGTAAATAGTGTCTCTCAAACCTGATGAAGTTCCCTAACAAAGTAATAAGTGAGAGGGAGAGAGAGAGAGAAAGTGAGTGAGAAAGAGAGAGAAAGAGAGATAGAGAGTGAGAGAGGCAGGGAGAGAGAGAGACAGGGATAGATGGCCTGCACATTCTTGGTCTGTAAGAAGGCATTTTCATTGTACTAAACAAGAAACTCAGCTGAAAGAAGCTGAAGTGCACAAAAATGGAAGATTTAAAAAATGAAATTATAATCTAAATAACATTACAGATATACAAGGACACTAAATGAAACACAAAATTATGGAAATAGTCTAAATAAATTTATATATTGCTCTTAAATATATATATATATATATATATATATATATATATATATATATATATATAGTGTGTATGTACTCACCTAATTGTACTCACATAATTGTGGTTGCAAGGGTCGAGACTCAGCTCCTGGCCCCGCCTCTTCACTGATCACTACTGGGTCCTCTCTCTCCCTGCTCCATGAGCTTTATCATACCTCGTCTTAAAGCTATGTATGGTTCCTGCCTCCACTACATCACTTGCTAGACTATTCCACTTCCTGACTACACTATGGCTGAAGAAATACTTCCTAACATCCCTTTGACTCATAGGAGTCTTCAACTTCCAATTGTGACCCCTTGTTTCTGTGTCCCCTCTCTGGAACATCTTGTTTCTGTCCACCTTATCTATTCCTCGCAGTATTTTATATGTCGTTATCATGTCTCCCCTAACCCTCCTGTCTTCTAGTGTCGTCAGGCCGATTTCCCTTAACCTTTCTTCGTAGGACAATCCCCTTAGCTCTGGGACTAGTCTTGTTGCAAACCTTTGCACTTTCTCTAATTTCTTGACGTGCTTGACCAGGTGTGGGTTCCAAACTGGTGCTGCATACTCCAGTATGGGCCTGACGTATATGGTGTACAGAGTCTTGAACGATTCCGTAGTGAGGTATTGGAACGCTATTCTTAGGTTTGCCAGCCGCCCGTATGCTGCAGCAGTTATCTGATTGATGTGTGCCTCAGGAGATGTGCTCGGTATTATACTCACCCCAAGATCTTTTTCTTTGAGTGAGGTTTGCAGTCTTTGGCCACCTAGATTATACTCTGTCTGCGGTCTTCTTTGCCCTTCCCCGATCTTTATGACTTTACATTTGGCAGGGTTAAATTCAAGGAGCAATTTACTGGACCAGGCTTGTAGCCTGTCTAGGTCTCTTTGTAGTCCTGCATTATCCTCAACTGATTTAATTCTTCTCATTAACTTCACATCATCTGCAAACAGGGACACTTCTGAGTCTATCCCTTCCGTTATGTCATTCACATATACCAAAAACAGTATAGGTCCTATGACTGACTCTTGTGGAACCCCACTCGTCACAGGTGCCCACTCTGACACCTCGTCACGTACCATGACTCGTTGTTGCCTCCCTGTCAGATATTCTCTGATCCATTGCAGTGCCTTTCCTGTTACGTGTGCCTGATCCTCTAGCTTTTGCATTAACCTCTTGTGAGGAACTGTGTCGAACGCCTTCTTGCATTCCAAGAAAATGCAGTCTATCCACCCCTCTCTCTCGTGTCTTACTTCTGTTACCGTGTGTGTGTGTGTGTGTGTGTGTGTGTGTGTGTGTGTTAGCAAGAACTCATTTAAAATTAAGTTCTTTCTATAATTTTCTCTTATACGTTTAAAGACAATTTTTTTTCATTTATGTTAATGTAAAAATTAATAATTTTGTACCAAAAGAACCTTAGAAAACTTACCTAATTTTATTATAACAATCGCAATTTAATTTAGCCTAATCCAACTAAATATACATTAAATAAGTTTACAATAATTTAATAATAAACAAACATAATGAAATATATATATATATATATATATATATATATATATATATATATATATATATATATATATATATATATATATATACATTCTTGCGATTTTGGCTTAAATGGCAACGCTCTTCTTGCCGAATAAGGCAAGCGAAAATTTGTGAATGCAATAATTTCGCAAAAATCATTCTGAACCTAACGAAAAAAATATATTTCATTATGTTTGTTTATTATTAAATTATTGTGAGAGTATAGGCAATGGGGTTGAAGTTGTATGGGGTAGGTTTAAAAATGTAGTGTTAGAGTGTTCAATAGAAGTTTGTGGTTACAGGAAAGTGGGTGCAGGAGGGAAGAAGAGCGATTGGTGGAATGATGATGTAAAGAGAATAGTAACGGAGAAAAAGTTAGCATATGAGAGGTTTTTACAAAGTAGAAGTGATGCAAGGAGGGAAGAGTTTATGGAGAGAAAAAGAGAGGTTAAGAGTGTGGTGAAGCAATGTAAAAAGAGAGCAAATGAGAGAGTGGGTGAGATGTTATCAACACATTTTGTTGAAAATAAGAAAAAGTTTTGGAGTGATATTAATAAGTTGAGGAAGCCTAGGGAACAAATGGATTTGACAGTTAAAAATAGGAGAGGAGAATTATTAAATGGAGAGTTAGAGGTATCGGGAAGATGGAGGGAATATTTTGAGGAGTTGTTAAATGTTGATGAAGACAGGGAAGCTGTGATTTCGTGTGTAGGGCAAGGAGGAATAACATCTTGTAGGAGTGAGAGTGAAGAAGAACCAGTTGTGAGTGTGGGGAAAGTTCGTGGGGCAGTGGGTAAAATGAAAGGGGGTAAAGCAGCTGGGATTGATGTGATAAAGATAGAAATGTTAAAAGCAGGTGGAGATATAGTTTTGGAGTGGTGGAGCAATTATTTAATAAATGTATGGAAGAGGGTAATCTACCTAGGGATTGGCAGAGAGCGTGCATAGTTCCTTTGTATAAAGGCAAAGGGGACAAAAGAGAGTGCAAAAATTATAGGAGAATAAGTCTGTTGAGTATACCTGGTAAAGTGTGTGGTAGAGATATTATTGAAAGAATTAAGAGCAAGACGGAGAGTACGATAGCAGATGAACAAGGACGTTTTAGGAAAGGTAGGGGGTGTGTAGACCAAGTGTTTACAGTGAAACATATAGCTGAACAGTAATTAGATAAGTGTAAAAAGTTTTTGTGGCATTTATGGATTTGGAAAAGGCGAATGACATTGTGGAAAGGTGGGCAATGTGGCAGATGTTGCAGGTGTATGGAATAGGAGGTAGGTTACTGAAAGCAGTGAAGAGTTTATACGAGGATAGTGAGGCTCAGGTTAGAGTGTGTAGGAGAGAGGGAGATTATTTCCCAGCAAAAGTAGGCCTTAGACAAGGATGTGTGATGTCACCATGGTTGTTCAATATATTTATAGATGGGGTTGTAAGAGAAGTGAATGCGCAGGTGTTGGCAAGAGGTGTGGGGTTAAAAGATAAAGAATCTAACACAAAGTGGGAGTTGTCACAGCTGCTTTTTGCTGATGACACTGTGCTTTTGGGAGATTCTGAAGAGAAGTTGCAGAAGTTGGTGGATGAATTTGGTAGAGTATGTAAAAGAAGAAAATTGAAAGTGAATATAGGAAAGAGTAAGGTGATGAGAATAACAAAAATATTAGGTGACGAAAGATTGAATATCAGATTGGAGGGAGAGAGTATGGAGGAAGTGAATGTATTCAGATATTTGGGAATGGACATGTCAGCAGATGGGTCTATGAAGGATGAGGTGAATCATAGAATTGATGAGGGGAAAAGGGTGTGTGGAGCACTTCGGAGTCTGTGGAGACAAAGAACTTTGTCCGTGGAAGCAAAGAGGGGAATGTATGAGAGTATAGTTATACCAACACTCTTATATGGGTGTGAAGCATGGGTGGTGAATGTTGCAACAAGGAGAAGGCTGGAGGCAATGGAGATGTCATGTCTGAGATCAATGTGTGGTGTGAATATAATGCAGCGAATTCGTAGTGTGGAAATTAGGAGCAGGGGCAGGATTACCAAGACTATTATCCAGAGGGCTGAGGAGAGGTTGTTGAGGTGGTTTGGACATGTAGAGAGGATGGAACAAAGTATAATAACTTTGAGAGTGTATAAATCTGTAGTGGAGGGAAGGCGGGGTAGGGGTCGGCCTAGGAAAGGTTGGAGGGAGGGGGTAAATGAGGTCTTGTGTGCGAGGGGCTTTGACTTCCAGCAAGCATGCATGAGCGTATTTGATAGGAGTAAATGGAGACAAATGGTTTTTAATACTTGACGTGCTGTTGGAGTGGAAGCAAAGTAACATTTATAAAGGGAGTCAGGGAAACCGGCAGGCCGGATTTGAGTCCTGGATGGTAAATTAGACACATATGCAACACTTGGGTATCTTTATTGAGGAAACGTTTCGCCACGCAGTGGCTTCATCAGTCCATACAAAGGAGAATCGTGAAGAACAGGAGGAGTGTGAGGTTGTCAGGCCCTCAATCTTGAGTCGATGTTGTCAGTCCATCAATCTTGAATAGAATAACAGCATATGAGCAGAGGGAGCTTATATACTGTAGACAGGAGAGGTGCAGCAGTTGTAGGAGGTGTCACATTTGTTCAATGTGGAAGTAGGTCGTGCCCAAGGAATAGGCAAGCGAAGAAATCCCTGTATTAAGATACCAAGATGTTGCAGTGTCAGACTTTATGTGAATGAATGGTTCAGAGAACCGACGAGTTGGTAAATTAGACACATATGCAACACTTGGGTATCTTTATTGAGGAAACGTTTCGCCACGCAGTGGCTTCATCAGTCCATCAAGATTGATGGACTGAAAACATCTACTCAAGATTGAGAACATAAGAACATAAGAACATAAGAAAGGAGGAACACTGCAGCAGGCCTGTTGGCCCATACTAGGCAGGTCCTTCACAATCCGTCCCACTAACAGAATATTTGCTCAACCCAATTTTCAATGCTACCCAAGAAATAAGCTTTGACAATTCTACCCACTCATGCGCGAGTCCCACTCAAATCCAACCCCTCTCACTCATGAATTTATCCAACCTAAATTTGAAACTACCCAAGGTCCTAGCTTCAATAACCCTACTAGGCAGACTGTTCCACTCATCAACTACCCTATTTCCAAACCAATACTTTCCTATATCCTTTCTAAATCTAAACTTATCTAACTTGAATCCATTATTGCGGGTTCTTTCTTGGAGAGATATCCTCAAGACCTTATTTATATCCCCTTTGTTAATACCCATTTTCCACTTGTATACCTCGATCATGTCTCCCTCATTCTACGTCTTACAAGTGAATGTAATTTTAGGGTCTTCAATCTTTCTTCGTAAGGAAGATTTCTAATGCTATGTATTAATTTAGTCATTCTACGCTGAATGTTTTCTAACGAATTTATGTCCATTCTGTAATATGGAGACCAGAACTGAGCTGCGTAATCTAGGTGAGGCCTTACTAATGATGTATAAAGCTGTAATATAACCTCTGGACTTCTGTTGCTAACACTTCTTGATATAAATCCCAGTAATCTATTTGCCTTATTACGTACGCTTAGGCATTGCTGTCTTGGTTTAAGGTTGCTGCTTACCATCACCCCAAGTCCTTCTCGCAATCTGTATGGCTAAGTTCTACGTTATTTAACTTATAAGTGCTTGGGTTATGGACACTCCCGAGCTTCAGAACCTTGCATTTATCTACATTGAACTGCATCTGCCACTTTTCTGACCACGAATTAAGTTTGTCTAAATCTTCCTGAAGTTCTATGACGTCTATGTTTGAATCAATTATCCTACCTATCTTCGTGTCGTCGGCGAATTTGCTCATATCACTAGTAATTCCCTCATCAAGGTCATTGATATATATTATAAATAACAATGGGCCTAAGACTGATCCCTGTGGAACACCACTTGTTACAAGTCCCCATTCGGATTTAACCCCATTTATGCACACTCTCTGCTTCCTATTGGTGAGCCATGACTCGATCCATGACAGCACTTTTCCCCCAATGCCATGAGCTGCCACTTTCTTTAACAGTCTCTGGTGCGGTACTCTATCAAAAGCCTTACTAAAGTCTAAATAAACAATATCGAATTCTTTATCGTGATCAACAGCCTCAAAAGCTTTACTGAAGAAGGTTAATAAATTAGATAGGCAGGAACGGCCCTCGTGAATCCATGCTGGGTATCATTAATCAAATTATGGTTATCTAGATGGCTTCTAATAATATCAGCTATAATTGACTCTAGTAATTTGCCTACAATTGAGGTCAGGCTTATTGGGCGGTAGTTTGACGGTAGTGACTTGTCCCCTGCTTTAAAAATAGGAATTACATTAGCCATCTTCCACATATCAGACACTACACCTGTTTGAAGAGATAAATTAAAAATGTTAGATATTGGTTCACAGAGTTCCATTTTGCATTCCTTAAGAACCCTTGCAAAAGCTCATCAGGACCCGGCGATTTATTTTGTTTCAGTCGGTCCAGCTGTTTCATAATCATTTCGCTAGTGACTGTGATATTACATAATTTATCTTCTTCTGGGCCTCTGTAAAAATTAATTACTGGGATATTATTAATGTCTTCCTGTGTGAAAACCGAGAGAAAATAATTATTAAAAATAGAGCACATATCATTCTCCTTGTCAGTAAGATGCCCAAAGTTATTTTTAAGGGGACCTATCTTATCCCTAACTTTTGTTCTATAAACCTGGAAAAAACTTTTTGGGTTAGTTTTGAATCCCTAGCAACTTTAATTTCATAGTCCCGTTTAGCTTTTCTTATTCCCTTTTAACGTCCCTCTTAATGTCAGTATACTGATTTATAAGATGACCCTCACCTCTTTTATGCGCCTATAAATTCCTTTCTTCTGCCCTAAAAGATATTTGAGCCTATTATTCATCCATTTTGGGTCATTTCTACTTGATCTAATTTCTTTATATGGGATAAATGTTCTTTGGGCAGCCTGTATAGTGTTAAGAAAACTGTCATATTGATACCTCTCTTCTTCACCCCAGTCCACAGTTGATAAGTGTTCTCTAAGTCCATTATAATCTGCTAAGCGAAAATCTGGGACCATTACTGAATTATCCCTACTATCATACATCCATTCAATGCTAAAGGTAATTGACTTGTGGTCGCTTGAGCCGAGTTCCTCTGTAATTTCTAAATTATTAACAAGGGTTTCCTTGCTTGCCAGAACCAAGTCAAGTAGGTTATTTCCCTTGTAGGTTCTGTTACAAACTGCTTCAAAAAGCAATCCTGAACTACTTCTAAAAGTCGTTAGATTCTAAATTCCCTGTCATGAAATTCCAATCAATCTGACTAAAGTTAAAGTCCCTAGAATTACTACGTTATCGTGTCTTGTGGCCTTAACAATTTCCTCCCAAAGTAGTCTCCCTTGTTCCCTATCTAAGTTTGGAGGACGGTAAATCACGCCTAAAATCAATTTTTCACACCCCTCTGAAAATTCTATCCAGACAGACTCTGTATGTGTTAATTCAGACTTTATACCCGTTTTTATGCAACAATTTAAATGATCACGGACATAGAGTGCCACCC
>WNWK01008828.1:0-81548 GCA_009830355.1 Cherax destructor | reverse complement strand
CACTCATACTGGGAACAAAGTTAATGAGATATTACCTGGAGAGTGTATTTTTGGTACTTTCCAGGGCCTCCTGGAGGGTGGAAATACTTTCAGCAGCCTCCTCGTTCTGGTTGACTAGCCGCTTCTCAAGATCATCATAATTCAAGAGACGTTTCTCACAGTCTACCAATGCCAACTGCCTCTCTTCAAGTTTCTGTTAAGAAACTAGATAACATTATTGGAGAAAGATAAAGATAACTAAATAACATTACTAGAGAAAGCCAATACTAAAAATCACAATGATATTAAGTACAGCATCTTGGTAATTAGTTAAATTAATAACACTAAACCAATGTACAGTACATTATGAAACAAACATTTCAGTAAAGTGCTGTACACACTAAACACATTTCCAACAAGGGTTCCTTCATTTATCATGGTATCAATACCATTAGCATCTTCCTAATTCTATATTCCTGGAATGAAAAATGAATAGAGCCCTTTAAAAAAACAACGTTGAAACCTATTAGAAGCGAACAGTGAACATCTCTTCTAAGTATCAACATAAACACTTGTCACCTGTGTGTGGTCACTGAGTAAAGAAACCAGATCCATCTAAATGGCTTATTCATTCATGTACACACAATGACTGCTTTAGATTGGATGATAAATTTCATAAGCATACGAGTATTTTTACCCGAAAAATCATAATTGTGGTTGAGAAGCACTTATGCTATACTGGGAAACTTCAAAATGGTTTTCAGATATACTGATTAAATGGAAATACAAGCAAGTCCCAACATTTACTCCAAAACTTCTCCCAGTCCATACACGAGATAATAGTAAACATGCCTTAATTAAATCTGTTATAAGAAAACAGGAAACAATCACCACCATCATGAAAGGATTTGATGCCTAGACAAAGATCTTGTAGAACCAACAGGCAAAAACAAGGAGCAAAAACTTCAATTTAAGAAAAAATAGTACTTCACCCTTTCACTGTTAACACCCCCCAAAACGAAGTGATGACACTCATGATTTAAAAAAAGAAATTCTTCTGAAACGGTAAAGAATTTCTTCCTGAAGGTAGATACCAAAAAAGAAATTTGATGGAGAACTTAGAATTATGCAGGTGCAAATTTCACAATCTGAGCATAATTTAAGCAAGGGAAATTTCACCCACAGAGTTCCATTTTAAACCACTTCCACTGCTGTATTCAACAAGTTCTTACCAATTTGCTAGTATGCCTTCCATTCCACAGATTCAGCACAAACAGTTCATTCAACTATCAGATCTTCCCTATGAAGTGCACAGTCTGTAACTTGGCCATTTACACAAAATTAAACAATTTTAATTTAAAAAGTCCAAAATAAACGCTGTGTATGCATTCCAGCCACTAGAGCAACCTATCCATTAAGAACATCCGCAGGCCTTTCCTATACAGTGGTACCTTGACTTGAGAGTTTAATTCGTTCCGTGACCTAGCTCGTAACTCAATTTGCTCGTACATGTTTTTTTTTTTTTCAACAAGTCGGCCATCTCCCACCAAGGCAGGGTGACCCAAAAAGAAAGAAAATTCCCAAAAAGAAAATACTTTCATCATCATTTAACACTTTCACCACACTCATACATAATCACTGTCTTTGCAGAGGCACTCAGATACGACAGCTGAGAATAGTCCCTCCCAGCTGTCACTATCCCAGATCCCTCCTTTAAAGTGCAGGCATTGTACTTCCCATTAACTGGTTTCCCTGAATCCCTTCACAAAATGTTACCCTGCTCACACTCCAACAGCTCGTCAGGTCCCAAAAACCATTAGTCTCCATTCACTCCTATCTAACACGCTCACACATGATTGCTGGAAGTCCAAGCCCCTCGCCATATTTTAAATCTGTCAAGCAATCATGGCACCCAGTAGGCATGCAAGTGTTGCTAAAAGTGGCAAGAAAAGGTTAAGTCTTAGAATTAATGAAGAAAATAAAGATATTAGACAAGAGATAGTCTGTGGGAGTTGACACAGTTACTTTTTGCTGATGATACTGTGCTTATGGGAGATTCTAAAGAAAAGTTGCAAAGGTTAGTGGACAAGTTTGGGAGTGTGTGTAAAGGTAGAAAGTTAAAAGTGAACATAGATAAGAGTAAGGTGATGAGGGTATCAAACGATTTAAATAAAGAAAAATTGGATATCACATTGGAGAGAGGGATTATGGAAGAAGTAAATGTTTTCAGATATTTGGGAGTTGACGTGTCAGCGGATGGGTTTATGAAGGATGAGGTTAACCATGGAATTGATGAAGAAAAAAAGGTGAGTGGTGCGTTGAGGTATCTGTGGAGACAAAAAAGGTTATCCATGGAGGCAAAGAAGGGAATGTACGAAAGTATAGTGGTACCAACACTTATATGGGTGTGAAGCATGGGTTGCAAATGCTGCAGCGAGGAGGCTGGAGGCAGTGGAGATGTCCTGTCTAAGGGCAATATGTGGTGTAAATATTATGCAGAAAATTCGGAATGTGGAAATTAGGAGAAGGTGTGGAGTTACTAAAAGTATTTGTCAGAGGGCTGAAGAGGGGTTGTTGAGGTGGTTTGGTCATTTAGAGAGAATGGATCAAAGTAGAATGACTTGGAGAGCATATAAATCTGTAGAGGAAGGAAGGCAGGGTAGGAGTCGTCCTAGAAAAGGTTGGAGGGAAGGGGTAAAGGAGGTTTTGTGGGCGAGGGGCTTGGACTTCCAGCAAGCATGTGTGAGCGTGTTAGATAGGAGTGAATGGAGACGAATGGTTTTTATGACATGACGATCTGTTGGAGTGTGAGCAGGGTAACATTTTGTGAAGGGATTCAGGGAACCCAGTTAATTGATTTAGTTGGACTTGAGTCCTGGAAATGGGAAGTACAATGCCTGCACTTTAAAGGAGGGGTCTGGGAAAGTGACAGCTGGGAGGGACTTTTTCTTAGCTGTCGTATCTGAGCTCCTCTGCAAAGACAGTGATTATGTATGAGTGTGGTGAAAGTGTTGAATGATGATGAAAGTATTTTCTTTTTGGGGATTTTCTTTCTTTTTGGGTCACCCTGCCTCGGTGGGAGACGACCAACTTGTTGAGAGAGAGAGAGAGAAAAAAAAAATAGCCTGTGGTCATAATAAAGCGTCACTTTGTGCACAAAAAGAATGAGGTAAATATGACTGACTCGACTGATTTACCAACCGACTTAAAGTTTGACTTTTTCACTGAAGAGGACCCTGAAACGGTGTCTAGAGCAGCTGATGCCTTACCGGATGCTTGTTATTATTACTCAAAACCACCTTTACTTCCTCTTCTCCTTAACATTCATTCGATGACCCCTGCAACTCCTTACTTTCAACCAGATTTACAGGCACTATCTTATCCTGCTCCATCCTCCCAAAATGTCAACCACTTCAACCCATTCATAGCCCTCTGAATTAAGAGATTTAGTGATCCCACTCTAGTTTCTATGCAACCATTTCTCTGCACGATATTCACACTCATCACCCTGCTCTTTCCTATTAACCTTTTGAGGGTCGGTCACATACTTGTACGTCATTGCAGCCAGGGTCGGTCACATACTTGTACGCGTAAATTCTAGCACCTTCAAATCTGGTGGAAGAAAGCTGGCAGGCCTACATATGAAAGAATAGGTCTGCATGGTCAATGTGCGCAGTATAAAAAAATCCTGAAGCACGCAGTGCATAGTGAGAAAAAAAAAACTGACTGTTTTTGGTTTAAAGCAGCGACTTTCGAGTATATTTTCATATGGTATTTATAGTTGTATTCAAGTTTTCTTGGTCTCATTTGATAGAATGCAAGATATATTACAGCAATAGTGATGATTTTGATTGGTTTCACAATGACAAGTACCTTGAAATTGAGCTCAAAGTAGCAAAAATGTTAGATTTATGCCGATGTTCAAAAGTAAACAAATTATGCTATGCGTCTAATACACGTCAACTGGAGAGTAATATTCTTTCACAAGTGCAGTAGTATACATAACAGTAAATCTTCTATTTTCTGTGACAATAAAAATTCAAAATGGAAAGCAATAGTAATGTAAGAGGGGCCTGGAAACCTGACTAATGAACAGATAAAATGTTATTTTAGTGCCAGGAATGTCTGTCTTGTTTATTCTGGACCCAATTTTGAAATTAGCATCTTCTGAAATTTGTGTGAAATTGGCCAAATTGCCAATTTCTGACCACTTTACTGGGTAGTTGAATTTGGTAAATGGGCAGTTTCTGGTACTCAATTGATAGAACAAATGGAGTTCTAGCGAAATAGCTATGATTTTAGTCAACTGGAACATTGCAATTGGTCGAAAATAGGGCTCAAAGTGGGCGAAATCGCCGATGCATAAATATCGTCGAGACCGCTAACTTCGCGAGACCATAATTCTGTAGGTTTTCCATCAAATTTCATACTTTTGGTGTCTATCATCGGAAAAAGATGCTCTATCATTTCATAAGAAAAAAATATATTTTTCGAAAAATTTTCGACCCTGAGAACGAGTTTGGGAGAGGACCTCTTGACCCTCAAAGGGTTAAAAGTGAATATAGGAAAGAGCAAGGTGATTAGAGTATTCAAAAATATAGGCAATGAGAGACTGGATGTCATATTGAAAAAGGGGAGTATGGAGGAGAATGTATTCAGATATTTGAGTGGGGGCTTGTCAGCAGATGGTTGTATGAGAGATGAGGTGAACTAGAGTTTACTAAAGGAAAATGGTAGGTAGTGCATTGAGACACAAGACATCTGTAAAGGCAAAGACTTTCATTCATGGAGGGAAAAAAAAATTGACCAAAGTATAGTGGTACCAAGTGATGTATGGATGGGAAGCATGGGTTTTGACAGTTACAACAAGGCAGTGGCTAGAAGCAATGCAGATGCTGTGTTTGAGGGCAGTGTGTGATATGAATATAATGCAGAGAATTTGGAGCTTGGAGATTAGGAGAAGTGGAGTTACCAAAAATGTTATTCAGAAGAATGAGGAGAGGTTGTTGAGATGGTTTTCACATTTAGAGAAAAAGAAAAAAACAGGATTATGATGGCATATAAATTTGGGGTGGGGGAAGGAGGGGGTAGGGGTCATCCTAGGAAATTTTGCAGGGAGTGGAGTAAAGGTGGTGTTGAGTGCTAGGGGGTTGAACATCCAACAGACTTGTGTGACTATGTTAGATAGGTATGTGGAGGCAAGTGGCTTTTATGATTTGAAATGCTGTGGGTGTGAGCAGGGTAACTGAGGAAATTCAGGAAAACTGCTAAGCCAGATTTAAGGCCTAGAAGTGAGAAGTTATGAGGGGTTGTAAAAGAAGTAAATGCTAGGGCATTGGGGAGAGGGGTTGGGGTTAAATTATGCAGATTCAAATACAAAATGGGAGTTAACAACACAGTTACTTTTTGCTGATGATGCTATGCTTTTGAGAGATTCTGAAGAGAAGTTGCAAAGGTTAGTGGATGAGTTTGGGAGGATGTGTAAAGAAAGAAAGTTAAAAGTGAACACAGGTACGAGGAAGGTGATAAGGGTATCAAACAATTTAGATAAGGAAAAATTGGATATCAGATAGGAGGAAGTATCGAAAAAGTGAATGTGATTAGATATTTGGGAGTTTTGTCAGCAGATGGGCTTATGAAGGACAAGGTAAACCATAGAATTGATGAAGGAAAAAAGGTGGGGTGTTGTATTGAGGTATCTGTGGAGACAAAGAACATTATCTAGTGGTATCAACACTTATATGGGTGTGAAGCATGGGTTGTGAATGTTGTAGCGAGGAGGAGGCTGAAGGCAGTGGAGATGTCGTGTCTAAGGGTAATGTGTGGCATAAATATGCAGAGAATTCATAGTGTGGAAATTACGAGGAGGTGTGAAGTTAATAAAAGTATTAGTCAAGAGGGCTGACGAGGGGCTGTTAAGGTGGTTTGCTCATTTAGAGAGAATGGAACAAAGTAGAATGACTTGAGCGTATAAATCTGTAGGGAAAGGGTAGAGGTCGTTCCAGCAAGCATGTGTGAGCGTGTTAGATGGGAGTGAATGGAGACGAATGGTTTTTGGGACCTGACGAGCTGTTTTAGTGTGAGCAGGGTAATATTCTGTGAAGGGATTCAGGAAAACTGGTTAGCCGAACTTGAGTCATGGAAATGGAAAGTACAATGCCTGCACTTTAAAGCAGTAGTTTGGGATATTGGGTTTGGAGGGACATCTAAACTGTCATATCTAAGCACCTCTGCAAAGAGTGATTATGTATGAGTAATGGTGAAAGTGATTAATGATGAAAGTTTTTTTCTTTCTTGTTGGGTCACTCTGCCTCAGTGGGAAACAGCCGAAGTGTTAAAAAAAAAGCTAAATGAAGCTACAGATTTGTGTAGTCTTTGGTGGTTTACACAATATATGCTGCACTTAAATGTACCAGTATTACAAAGTTTAAAAATTACTAAATTTAAAAAGAAAAACTTTCATTTTTCTTTTTAGGTCACCCTGCCTCAGTGAAATACAGCCAGTTTGATAAAAAATACACCAGTATTACTTGCCTTGTTAAGAGATTTAATTTTTTCACTTTGTGTTGCCACTGTTTGGTCCTGAGATTTCAACATGGCTTCTTTTGCAGCTAAAGTGTTGCTTGTGTCATCAAGTTTAGCTTTCAGAATATTCTTACTGGTTTCCAAGGTGCTGATCTCCTCTTTAATCAAGTCAAGTGTTTGAGTGACATTTTTACATTTCTTTTGCAAGTCTTCTGCCTCAGCTGTTTTTTCCAACAAAGAAGTCTGCAAAGAAATGTAACAGATTTAGGACATCAAAAGATTTTTATAAAACAAATACATAATGCAGTATAAAAACACATTGTTAGGGATGGACAGGGAAGAGTATTTGCACTGGTATACAAGATGCATGTTACCATTAGTAAGGTAGCAAGGTGGTGAAGGATCACCACAATATCTAATTCAAGCTTTCCCAGTACAGGTCGGCCATCACTGATCCAACAATCACTAATCCAGTTCCATCAATAATCCAGCACTAATTTCAGCTAGCGTCAACAGTAAATGTTTACGTCCCAGGTCTTTCAAAGGTATGACATGGTATCCTGTGATTCACCGTGCCAGTTATAGCACCCTACAGGTTCCAGCGATGCCAGATTAGTGATGGTCTGATAATTTTCTTGAGCAGCACCTAGTCTGCCAAATTAAATACTGTATTTGAGAGAAAAAAAAATATAGAGAAATCTTCTTTATTCTGCCCTTTATTCTTGCCCATACTTTTTCAACTTTTTCTCTCTTTTCATGTCCTTGTTCTCTTCCACTTAAAAGATAGTAATACTGATAGCTTCCCCATCCATTTTCCTCTCAGTGGGCATAACAAGACAGGAAACTCACTTCAATGAAGTGAATAAAATATATTGAATTCATACCCTGGCACTCATGCCAATGTACTCTATAATGAATATTTACTTACCAGACTGTTTATGCCATCTTGTCCAAGCTTTCTAGTGGTATTACCATGCTCAATAATTAAAAAAGTAAATATGCCTATATGAGATCATACAGAGGTTTCAGAAACTAAACTTTGACAGCACTATCTAAGGATGAATGCAGGATGCCCATCATTACTTAGAAGAATAACAAAAAAGGCACAATACCGTGACTGGAACAATACACACACAACCCGCATATATAAAAGAGAGGAGCTAACGACGACGTTTCGGCACGACTTGGACCATTTACAAAGTCACACTAACACACAGGACAGGTGGAAGGGGTATTTATAGGCAGGCAGACAGGGGAGGGTACAAGAGAGTGGGGTAATAATGGAGGTAGTAGTGGAAGTGGTGGTAGTAGTGGTAGTAGTAGTACCACCACTTCCACTACTACTCCATTACCCACTCTCTTGTACCTCCCTGTCTGCCTGCCTATAAATACCCCTTCCACCTGTCCTGTGTGTTAGTGTGACTTTGTAAATGGTCCAAGTCGGGCCGAAACGTCGTCGTTAGCTCCTCTCTTTTATATATGCGGGTTGTGTGTGTATTACTAAGAAGAACCAAAATAATGAAAACAGAAAAAAAGGTAATTTGCAGGATTAAAAAATAAATGCATCACTGACCTGCAAATTGTCCAGTTGATCTTCGTTACCTTCATACTTCTTCTTTAGTTCATCGAGCTTAGATGATACTTGCATCACAAAACTAGATTTCTCCTCCAACTGTTTCTCATACGACTTCCTAATCTCCTCTTTTTCTGCTTCTAGAACTGATATCTTATCCTCCAAGTCATTCACCTGAAATATTTCCAAATCAGGTTACTGCAATTTCATATACCCTTCCGATTATGGTTTCAATTGTTTTTAAAAATCTACCAGCCCCCAGATTACTTGTTCTTGAAACATCCCCTTTTCCTGGGCTGGCTTCTCCAACCAACCCTCTAGCAGTGGTTGACCTGCCTTCCTGGTTTAAAGCAGTACTCATGAACAATCCAGAAAGTTGTAGTAAACTGCCCATGCTATTCATCATCCTTAATGTGTCAACACTTGTACTAGTTCTCCAAGATGGTGAGCAGCAGCACTGGAGGGAGTTTCTGCTGGACCATCACCTCATACACAGTAAAGAACACCAGAATACTATTGGCTCTCATTGCAGTAAGAGGTATTCAATTGCAAAGCAACATTTTTCACACTTGTTCAGGCAATATAACATAACAGAACACTGGGCTGCAAGATCATTTTTCCTCAAACAGCACTCTGCTCACAATCCAAAAGACCCAGGTTCAATCCCAGGCTGGACGAGATACATAGTTAAGTCTCATCTCATCTGCCATCTCCTCTTAATCATCAGTATTATAATTATTACAATCATAACTAAGCGCAAAACCTACAAGGGTCATACAGCGCTGTAACCATCAACAGTGTGCCAGGATTAAGTTGGAAGTTGTCATTAACCCACCAGAGTTATTAATGTTAATCAGGTTCTCACCCAAAGTAACTCCTAGCAAACTACCACCAGAAACATTCAATCAGGTTCTCACCCAAAGTAACTCCTAGCAAACTACCACCAGCAAGTCATTGTATTACACAAAACTGCTGAAACCTCCATCTCTGTGTTTGTTAATGTTTCTGGAAAACAGTCCAGTCTCATACAAAGTCTCATAAATTACAAAGGAAAAAAAACAATGTTAAGAGAATTCTTAACGTAGAAAATTTGAAAGATCTACCGATCATGTTATATGTCCACAAGTTGAATTTCACTCAAGACAAAGTAGATATACCTTCCTAAGTGGTTGTTGTCTACCAACCTTAATTATTAAACCAACCTGTTGACTTTGCCCTCAGTTAAATGAGAATATACAATTGACTTTCTCTACTGTATGTGGCATACTGAAGGTACTAGTACACTACAGTGTATGAAGCCACTGTATAAACAGGTATGGCTGTAAGAACCCACACATTATGGGTTAAACCAAGACGCACACATTTACTTTTAATTTTTTCTCATATATTTTCTTGCAATACTGCATAACTCATGCCCTGTTTGTCTTATAAAATGAGAAAATATGAATGCTAACCTGATGAAATTAAAGAAAAAATGGGAAAAAATCAAGAATATGTTAGCAAAAGAACCAGTTTTCAAACCATTTAGCTGTCTTTCAATAGAGGCATTGCATGATTTGCAAATCATGAGAAGTTTGGTTATTTACTGATTTTAATAAAAAGGTCACAAATTTAGTTAAAACTGTAAACAACGAATACCATCAATTTCAACTGTCTCAACAATTTGCTACAATTCATTAATTTGCTGCTGTCATGACTCACAGAACGGACATCAATCATAACTGAAACTACTCATAAATAACAGTCCAACCATTACTACAAGTGGCTCCAAGTTGTTGGCTACAAGCAGGGCAAATTGAGGAAAACAATTTAGTCCACAAAATTGGTTGGTGTGTTCTTGGGCAAGTACTCAAGTCACTCAATACTCACCCCACTTATGGTGAGGCAACTCATCAGTGGAAGGAATTTTTCAATTGGTAGGTAGGTGGTTTAGAAATGTGAAGAATGTTTTGACCACGTACAGTGGACCCCTGAGTTTCATAAACCCCGGAAATCGTACAAGTATGTAAGTATAATATTGTCAGTGCTTGTGGAAGTGTATTTTTGGGGGTCTGAAATAGACTAACCTACGTGACATTTTTCCTTAAGGGAGTAAATTCGTTCGGTAATGGCGCTTGAGCAGACTTCAGGAGTGAAGTTTTTACGAAACTCGGGGGTCCACTGTATATATCATTCAGCACTCCTTGCAATAAAAAGAATACTAACAAAACAAAATATAAAACTAAACAAAAATCTGACACACAACACTTACAACTAACCAAGTTAAAGTAACTGGCAGAAGTTAAAAACCTCATTAAACTGTTAATGTCAAATGACTCCTAAAAGTCCTGAGATCCCTACAGAAACATTATGAAAATCACGACGAAAGCAAAATGGCCAAAGCTGTTAGGACAGTTAAAATTGGTCAACAGTACATCACAAACTAGGAAGGGAATGGGGCAGAAACAAGAACTCCTGCAAACAGGTGGGTATGGGCAGAATGTGTGCGCCCAACAAGAATCATCTCAAAGTAACTATTCTTGTTGGAGGGCCAACTTGCTTCTCCCTGTAGAACACATCAGGCTCTCCACTTCTGAAGGACACATCTGTGTCTGGCCTATGAAGTAGCTGTACATACAAGCAAAAGTCTGCTATAGAAAAGCACATTACAGCAGCCTTCATCTCAGCATCTGCTGGTTCATTTCCCGGCACACAAACATAGCCTGACTACCAGCAGAACTCCACATCCATGTGCAATGTGTAGAGACTGGACAACTTCTTCTATAACATTTGGACCAAAAGTTGAACAGAAGTATACAGGACCAGGGCAAACAGAGTATTGGGAATCTATAAAGACAATGAACAGATATCTAACTATGCCATCTAGCAAAACCAGAGCAGCGAGGATTAGAGCTCTGCTGTATGCAGTCTTCTTTGGTAACTATGCAGAATACAATTTCTTACTAGCAATCCCAATGAAGAAAACATGGTCTCTAAATGTGTGCAATTGCAAAAAATATTGACAAGAACATAAGAGCACTGCAGTAGGCCTCCTGGCCCAAACTAGGCAGGTCCATGTCACACCCACTTAAGAAGGTATGAGCCTCTGCTTCCAATCACATTCCTTGTCACCTACTGAAGTTTATGAAGTAGAATTCAAACTCCACTTTTTCATATTTAGAATGAATTAAACAATATCTACATGCAAATCAAAAAGGTGATAATTACTTACAACTTTTACATCATTTTTTACTGTATCTTCTGACTCTTTAAGGTGATTTTCAAGATCAGCAATTCTGGAGCGAAGGGTTACACGCTCTTCCTCCATTTCTCGCTCCAGTGTTGAGGATTTGAAATGTAGCTGATCAATAGTTTTATCTTTAGTCTCCACTGTCTTTTCCAAGTTGTCTCGAAGGGTTGTAAGGTGCTGTTTTTCCTCGCGTAATGCTTCTATACATTGTTGCATCTCTTCCACAGCTTGAGACTTTTTTCGCATGTCAATCTAAGGAAAAAAATAAAGGGTACACTCTTATACAAGACCAAGTCTGGTAATAAAGGGGAAGGGAAAAAAATATACCAAGCACTGATTTAAGTCATTTAGTACAAACAAGCAACTCATAAATACACGTTTACCTACGCACAAAAGCAGCCAAATGATTTACTTTGCATACAAATAATTAGTTGATCAAAATGAGCATACCATTAGATGAATAGGAAGGATTTTAAGTTAAATAAAAATTTAGAAGGACAAGACATTATATAAACAGTTTATTAACTCTTTCAGGGTCTGCCCCCCCCCTTCCCTGATCTGAAACTTGTCCACAGGGTTCAAGAAGTAAAAAAAAAAAACTTATGAAATGGTAGAGAATCATTTTCTGAAAGTAATAAAACAAGAAGTATGAAAATTTATAGAAAACTGGCGAAATTACGCTATCGCAAATTTTGCTGTGTCAGTAATATTTACACAATCAATTTTGTCCACAAAGTCCTATTTTAGGCTAATTACAGTGTTCCAGTGAACCAAATTCTTAGCTAATATGCCTTCCATTTTATTGATTGAGCACAAGAAACTGCCCAATCAACACCATCTTCATATTCATACAAGGCTGCCACCTTATCACTTTCAGTACTAGAATCAGCATGGGCAAATAGCAAATGGTTAATAGACCATGGAGTGAGGACACAACTAGCATGAAGAATATTGGTATGGTTCGTGCCTTGAAGCAAACTCTTCCCACAATGCCCAGTGTGGCAGAGAAATTTTTTGTTGGAGCACATACTGACAGGCCTAGTATGTAGGTCTAACATTCCTTATCACAGCCATTTTGAGGGAGCTAGAATTGAAATGCTGATCTACGTGTGGCAATTTAAGGATTAAGAGAAGTTCTGATGGCTGAATGGGCAGTTGTTTTGCTATCAACAGATAGTACTGCTGAAGACATACTAGTGAAATAGCCTTAAATTTGACACAAGAATTGGCATAGACTCGAGTGGATAAAATCAATGTTGCAAAACATGCTCCCCAACCTCTAACTTAAAGCCTGTGCAATTCCACAAGAATTAAATCAAATTTAGCATTTTTGGTGTTATCACCTTTACAAAAAGATTCTACTATTTTTGAAGATACAATTTCTTTTTAAACTTGTGGGGACACGTGTTTTCAGTTTAATTTTTTTTTGTGCACGCATGTGCATGCATTGGACAGTTTAAAAGTTAAAGCTGTGTGTAGAGCCTGCCTCTGCCATTTATTCATCTATGTTCCATTTCCCAACCTCTGAGACTGAAGAAACATCTTGGTATTCCTGTAACTCATCTGTGTAACCTCAGCTGAACCCCAAGTACATGTTTCTCACCTTCAAATTGCTTCTCCGTGTTTACCCTATAAATTCCTCTGAGCATGTTATGTTTTTCCTGGTTCGTCCATCTTCTGATGTCATAAGAATAAATTCTCTTAGCATCTTCTTGTGGATCGTACCCCTTTACTCCGGAACAAGCCTCATTGCATATTTCTGCACTTTCTAGTTTCTTAACATGCTTTTTCAGGTGTGGATTCTACACTGGTGCTTCATACTCCAAGATGGGTCTGATTTTTTTTTTTAACCTAACGGCCATTTCCTGCCAAAACAAGGCGACCCAAAGAAAACATGTTCATCATTCAATTGCCATCTTTCCAGATGTGTGTTGGCACTTAAGTCATGGCCTGACATATACTGTATAAAGTGCCAGAAATGACTTTGTTGAGACTACTGAAGACCATACCTAGATTTCCCAGATGAACATTGGCTGCAGAGGTTATTCAGCTGGTGTGAGCCTCTGGTGATATGCTAGGCACTGTGCTTACTCCAAGGCCTTTCTCTCTCTCAATGAGGTCTGCAGTCTCTGCTCTCTCAGTTTATACTCCATGTCTGGTCTTCTGGTCCCTTCCCCAATCTTCACAACCTTGTATTCCTGGAGCTGAATTCAAGTAATCCTTTACCTGACCAATCTTGCTGTTTATTCAGATGAATCTGTAGCCTTTCCTTCAACTCGTCAACTTTTATTCTCCTCATTAGTCTTAACATTGTCAGTAAACAGGGATTGATCTGAGTCACCTCTGGTATGTCATTCACAAAAACAAGAAACAGAACTGATCCTAATACCACTCATTGCAAAACCTAGCTTGTTATACTCTTTCCCATTCGGTTGTCTCTTCCCAATCTTTTCTTTCATCCCTTAAAATACAGTGGACCCTCGGTTTTCGTGTATCTCCGTTTTCGCCAATTTCAGTTTCCGCGCACTTTTTTCGTGGAAATATTACCTTCATTTTTGTCGATGGTACGGAACCTGTCCAGTGCCCATACAAAGCCCACAAGCCCGCCTCCCACACATTCTCGGGCAGTGTAGCATTGTTTCTGGTTGAGTGAACATTATCCTGAGTTCATACAAAACATTTCTTAACAATCCATTGTTTTTGGCCCTTGATTATTGTGTGTGACTGCTAAATAAGCCACCATGGGCCCAAAGAAAGCTCCTAGTGCCAGTCCTTTGGTAAAGAAAGTGAGAAACACCACAGAATTAAAGAAAGAAATCGTAGCAAAGTATCAAAGTGGAGTCGATAAAGGCTATAGCGCCAGCCAGCGATAAAGTGTAGCACTAACAGTGTAGCAAATAAGTTGAGCAATTAAGCGATAGAAAAATGACGACACGAAACTTGACTCCTCCATTGTTGTTTGAGGAATATAGGGGCACTGACAAGAACGCCACTCTGCCACCATCTCCTCCAAGGTAAGTGTAAATCTTTCTTATTTATAAATTAAAGTGTAAATCTTTCTTATTTATAAATTAAAGTGCAAATCTTTCTTATTTATAAATTAAAGTGTAAATCTTTCTTATTTATAAATTAAAGTGTAAATCTTTCTTATTTATAAATTATGTACATTGTTTCAGTGTGAATACTGGTGGTGCCTCCACCTCCACCACCACTATATGTACAGCTTATGGTCAGTGGCCCTTATAAACCCAACAACAATAACACTATCACCAGTCCTCACATTCGTAATGACATTTTATTCATTCTAGAGTACAGGTGGCCCTCCACATTTGCTAGGGTTAGGGGATCAAGAACCTCGTGAATGTTGAAAATTCGCAAATGTTTGGTGCACAAATACATTGTAGGGAAATACGTATAATAATAGCATTTACTTAGCCTAACAATACTGCTTCCTTAACATATTGAACCATGAACAATCATAAAACACATGAAAACATCATAAAATATTGTATATAGTACATGTTATGGTTTAATAACAAATAATGAACAAACAAAACACTCACCACTCGTAAGGTTAGGCAGATGAACTCTGATGACTTGAGATAATGATGACAATGACGATGATGATGATGATAAGCCATGCAGTTACTGATGACAGTTGAATGGAGGTGATTATATGGAGTGTAACTGCATGGCATGATGAGTCTAGTGTGGGGATTTTAAATATGATTGGGCGGCTGGGCATTCGTGAATGTTCGAAGCCCGTGAAAGTGGAACTCGCGAATGTGGAGGGAGACCTGTATATACAGTGGTACCTCGAGTTACGATGGTCCCCAAAATCGCCCTTTTATGTAAGTTTATTTTTTTAAATGCTTTTGTAAGTATATTTTTGGGGGTGTAAAAGGACTAGTCTATTTTACATTATTCCTTATGGGGATAAATTCGTTTGGTAATGGCACTTGAACAGCATTCTCGAACGAAAAAATATCGTAACTCGAGGTACCACTGTATCATGTTTCTATGTAATTAATATTGTTTATTATGTCATATTAGATGAATTGTGATAGATAAATAAGCCGTAGACCTGATATTAGTGTCAAATTGAAGCATTTTGTCCTGCCTCCAAACAAACTCGTCTCCCTCTCTCCTCCTCTCCATCTTCCATACACCACCAAAAATCGCCAATAAAGGTAAGTGTGATGTTAAATGTTAATATATACATGTTATTAGTGCTTTATATTTACTTGTCATTCTTTTCTGGGTGTCTGAAATGAATTAATTCAATTTACATTATTTCTTATGGGGAAAATGGTTTCAGTTTTCGCCAATTTCAGTTTTAGCCGATCCCTCTCGAACGGATTAAACACGAAAACCGAGGGTCCACTGTATGTTATACCTGCCTGCACCTCAAGTGTTTGGCCATCTCCTTGACAGGTAACAAACAAATTCCTTTTTGAAAAATAAGTACAATCCACCCCTATCTCTTTACCCTTCCTCACTTCCAATATTTTGTCACAGAATTCCAACAGGTTGGCAAAGCTGCATTTTCTATCACTGAATCTGTGCTGGTTATTGTTCATGAAACAACTTCTCTCCAAGTGCTCTACCACTATCTTCTCAGTTACCTTGCATGGTATACCTCTCACAAAGTATACTACTACACATACCTTCAACGCACTGGCCGTATCCCACTGAAGCGGGGTGGCCCAAAAGGAAAAATGAGTCTCTTAAAATTTAGTAATTTATACAGAAGGGGTTACTAGCCCCTTGCTCCAGTATTTCTGTCACCTCTTACGACACGCATGGCTTACAGAGAAAGAATTCTGTTCCACTTTCCCATGGAAATAAAAGGAAATAAAAAAGAATAAGAACTATTAAGAAAATAGAACATAACCCAGATGGGTATGTATACAGCCTCTCCTCACTTAGCGACATACTCCTTTACTGACTCGGATTTACGACTGAGTCTCTGACCAGTATGCATACCTAAACAATGTACAGTGGTACCTCGACTTACGATGGTCCCCAAACTCACCCTTTTATGTAAGTTTATTTTTTTAAATGCTTTTGTAAGTGTAATTTTGGGGGTCTAAAAGGACTAGTCTATTTTACAACATTTCTTAAGGAGATAAATTCGTTTGGTAATGGCACTTGAACAGCATTCTGGAATGAAAAAATATCGTAAGTCGAGGTACCACTGTATATTAGAGCTGATTTCCTCTATTCTGTTTATTACAATATAGTACAGTACACTACTGTACAAACATTTAAAAATATACTAAAAATAATATAAATGGTGCAAAGGTGACATTAAAACTATAAAAGATGGTTGACAAACCCACTACCATTATAATAAGCTCCTTGCACCTCTGGCACAACAGTGATGGTGTGAATGATGGTGAAAGTTTTTCTTTTTCAGGCCACCCTACCTTCGTGGGAAACGGCCGATGTGTTAATAAAAAAAATAGTAATGTCATAAACCATAGCTAGCGGATTAATTAAGAATTCCGCTCCTCTCTCAAAATTCACGATGATACCTTACCAGACCCTATTGCCTTTGATGTTCCCAGCTCCGCCAAAAATTATTTTACATCTTCCCTTGTTGTGAGCAATGCCCAATACCAGTCTGTTTACTCTTTCCCTGGATCTTCTGTCACTGTCCCAGTTTCCACTGAGAAGACCTTTTCAAATACAGTGGAACCCCGACTAACGAAATTAATCCGTTCCAGGAGCTAGCTCTTAACACAAAGAATTCGTAATTCGAAGCCTTATTTCCCATAAGAAATAATGTAAATACAATTAATCCGTTCCGCCCAAAAATATTCACAAAAAATACATTTTAATTATAGTTCTACATACAAAAAACATTATTAAAACTATAACTACTACTACTAATACTAAATAAAAAACAGATTAATAGAAAACATTTACTTACCTTTATTGAAGAGAGTTGCAGGCATCTGGAAGATAGGGAGGACGACAGGGGGAGGGTGTTAGTGTTTGGAAGGGGAATTCCCACTCCCTGCATGAATGCTACACTCCCTGCATGAATGCTACACTCCCTGCATGAATGCTACCACTGGGGTGCCACTAGAAAGCTTCTATGGACCCATGGTGACTTATTTCAGTGACAATCACTGAACCAGCAATAAACACAACAAAAGTATTGTGAATGTTTGAAAGAGCGTGCTGGGTAATGTTCTCTCAATGGTAAACAACGCTAGACTGGCGTCCTGCGCAGGCGCGGGGCAGGCGGACAGGTCTGGTACGGCTCGCTACACGAGGAAAATATTTAGCGAAAAAAGCGCTCGTTACATGATTTTTTCGTTATATGGGGCTATCGTTAGTCAGGGTTCCACTGTAATTTGTTCAACACTTTGCAACTTCCTTGTCATTTTTCCATGATTTACTCCTTTCTTCAGTAGAATTACCCAATCTTTTACTGTCTTCTGATGTGGCTGTGTAACGGTTGGTTCAGGCATGGTCTTTTCTGATATAACATTCTCAATTTTCACTCAGTCTCTTTCCTCACACTTGCATATCCATTTCTGAATAATCTGCTCACTTCTTGTCTGTTCTTCATTTCTGTTTCAACACACTTGTGCTTCTCTTTTTGCCTCTGTATACCTGGTTGAACCAAGCCCTCCCCTTCCCCCATCCTCTCTCTCCCTGCTAATTCTCCTTCAAAGTATAATGATGATCTGCCTTCCAGCACTTTCCAGCTAGATCCCCTATCTCATCCTCCGACTCTCCTAGGTCCCTTTTTCATAGCACTGAATTCAGGAATTCACTCATCCCTTCAAAGTTCCTTCTAAAGGCTGGCTGCTCATGGCCTCCACCTGCATATGAAACTGCGTGCTTATTTGTATGCTTCTGTACAACTATGTATGCACACACGTGCAAATGTAAACAAGTGAATGTACAAACCTTTAAGGCAATCATGCAGCAATTACGGTATATACCTTTTACCTTTGATATACCTTTGAAGAGTTTCGAGAGTTTCTCTACTTTCTGAGCCCAGCCATGGGTCAGGCTCGTCTGTTGCTGCTGAAGGCCCGCTGCCCCACATATCCATCACAGCCTGGTTGATCTGGCACCGGGTGAAGATACTTGTCCAGTTTCCTCTTGAAGGCTTCTCCACTTGTTCCAGCCGTGTTTCGGATATCTTCTGGTAAGATGTTGAATAGTCTGAAACCCCGAATGTTGATACAGTGCTCCCTTATTGTCCCCACCGCACCCCTGCTCCTCACTGTTTATTTTACACTTCCTCCCATATCTCTCACTCCAGTATGTTATGGCAGTGTGCAGATTTGGTACTAGGCCCTCCAAATCTGCACACTGCCATAACATACTGGAGTGAGAGATATGGGAGGAAGTGTAAAATAAACCCAGTGAGGAGCAGGGGTGCGGTGGGGACAATAAGGGAGCACTATCAACATTCGGGGTCCTAGACTATTCAACATCTTACCAGAAGATATCCGAAACATGACTGGAACAAGTTCCGTTATTGTGCAAACAGCATCCCTGCTTCTCACTGGGTTTATTCTGCACTTCCTCCCATATCACTCACTCCAGTATGTGATGGCAGTGTGCAGATTTGGGACCAGGCCCTCGAGTACTTTCCAGGTATATATTACCACGTATCTCTGTCTCCTCCGCTCCAATGAGTACATGTTCAAGACTAAGGCGTTCCCAGTAATTTAAATGATTTGCTGGGCCTCTGTGGGCCATAAACAATCTATTTGTTTAAGCTCTGATATTTCTGCCTTGAATGGAACCATCAGCCATTTAGATGTTACTCCAAACAGCCAATATCCCATAACTCTCCTTTAAAGTGAAGGCATTATACTTCCCACCTCCAGGACTCTACTGGCTAACTGGTTTTCCTGAATCCCTTCACAAAATATTACCCTGCTCACACTCCAACAGCTCATCAGGCCCCAAAAACCATTCGTCTCCATTCACTCTTAACATGCTCACACATGCCTGCTGCATGTCCAAACCCCTTACACAAAATCTTTTACCCCCTCCCTCCATCCTTTCTTAAGACAACCCCTACCCCTCCTCCACTACAGATTTATACACCCTCCAAGTCAATTCTATTTTGCTCCATCCTCTCTAAATGACCAAACCACCTCAACAACCACAGATACCTCAGAGCACCACTCATCTTTTTTCCTTCATCAGTTCTATGGTTAACCTCATCCTTCATAAACCCATCCGCTGACAAGTCAACTCCCAAATATCTGAAAATATTCCCTTTTTCCATACTCTCCCTCCAATGTGATATCCAATTCTTTACCTAAATTGTTTGATACCCTTATCACCTTACTCTTATCTATGTTCACTTTCAGTTTTCTACCTTTACACACCCTCCCAAACTCATCCACTAATTTTGCAACTTTTCTTTAAAATCTTCCAATTATATCCCCCAAATGTTCAGAAGACACTACAAATAATCTAGTAATTATAAAAATATGCAACCAAGGTCAAAATGTAGAGAAGAGAAAGATTCAACAAGCAGGAAGCTGTGTGTGATACAAATGTAGTTTATCCATGGTTGACAAGAGTTACAACTTAGTGATAATCAGTGAGGAAAGAGGACCAACACCTACATTGATTGTTGCTTATTTAGCAAAGCCCAGCTGGCCAACCATTTACTCTCAAATGTACCGCTACACAACACCCAGAAAGTGGTCACACAACTGCTGTATAATACTAGTTGTAACATTTACTGAGCACTTGGACCTTGTAGGTCACTCAGACTCCTCATATATAGGGTACCCAATAAAGCAGCTTTAACCTAGTACCTACTACCTCATTCTCAGGACTACAAAATGGCCTGTGCATAAAGACAGCCCTGCACTCTTGTTCTCTGAGATAATTAATGTTAGATCTCAAGGACCACAGATCTGTTTGTGACTCGATAAAGCCCACTGCATGAGCGAAACGTTGTCAATAAAGGATCACATTATACTGCTTATGTGCTTATTTTTCCATTGTGTCGGTATTTTATACCATTTATTTTGACCACAGGATACAGAGGTTGGGCCTTCAGGGCACAGAGTCCATCTCTAAGGAAAACTCTCAATAACAATCAATTTAGACATGTGCAAGAAGAAGGGCAATAGCTAATAACTTATACCAATTCAAAATGTACAATAAAGAACAGCTATAACCCTTTTTTCCCAACTAGGTAGTAGGTTGGCAGACATCAACTGCCCAGGGAGGTTCTACCATCCCGCCAAGCAAGTGTAAAACGGAAGCCCGTAATTGTTTTACATGACGGTAGGACTGCTGGTGTCTTTCTGTCTCAAACATGCAAGATTTCAGGTACATCTTGCTACTTCTACTTACACTTAGATCACACTACACATGCATGTAAAAGTACAGTGGAACCCCGACTAACGAACGCTCCATATAGCGAACAAATCGTGTAACGAACGCTTTTTTCACAAAATATTTTTCTCGTGTAGCAATCCGTACCAGACCTTTCCGCCTGCCCCGTGCTTGCGCGGTGAGGCGGACAGGACACCAGTCAAGCGTTGTTTACACTTGAGAGAACATTACCCAGCACGCTCTTTCAAACATTCACAATACTTTTGTTGTGTTTATTGCTGGTTCAGTGATTGTCACTGTTGTGGAAGATATTGTGGCATTGGGGAACAGCCTGGGGTTGGAGGTGAGTGATGAGGATGTGGAAGAGTTGGTGGAGGAGCACAGGGTAGAGCTAACAACTGAAGAGCTGCAAGAGCTGGAACTGGAACAGCATCAGACCAGAGCTAAGGTTATTGCTTCACAAGAGGAGGGAGAGAGAGTGAAGGAGGTGCCTCCTTCACGGATTAAGGAAATTTCTTCCAAGTGGAACGAAATGCAAAGTTTTGTTGAAAAACACCACCCTTAGCAAGCTGAAATGAGCCATCTGTGCAACCACTTCAGTGACAGAGCCATGTTGCACTTCAGGAAAATATTAAAGAGTCACCAGAAACAGAGGACTGTGGACAGTTATTTCACGAGGCAGGGATCCAGTGACTCAAGCTGGTCCTAGTGGCATTAAAAGAAAAAGAAGGGAAGTAACCCCAGATAAGGACTTGTTACCTGAAGTCATTTTGGAGGGGGATTCCCCTTCCAACCCCTAACACCCTCCCCCTGTCGTTCTCCCTATCTTCCAGATGCCTGCAACTCTCTTCAATAAAGGTAAGTAAATGTTAAGTTAGGGTGAGATATAAGCAACTATTGGCAGAAAGGTGGGCTAGTGCAAGTAGGAGTAGTGGGGGGGTTGAAGAGAGTTGGGATAGTTTTAAAAATGCAGTATTAGAATGTGGGGCAGAAGTTTGTGGTTATAGGAGGGTGGGTGCAGGAGGAAAGAGGAGTGAGTGGTGGAATGAAGAAGTAAAGGGTGTGATAAAAGAGAAAAAGGTAGCTTATGAGAGGTTTTTACAAAACAGAAGTGTAAATAGAAGAGCAGAGTATATGGAGAGTAAAAGAAAGGTGAAGAGAGTGGTGAAAGAGTGCAAAAGAAGAGCGGATGAAAGAATGGGAGAGGCTCTGTCAAGAAATTTTGCTGAAAACAAGAAAAATTTTGGAGTGAGATAAACAAGGTAAGAAAGCCTAGGAACGAATGGATTTGTCAGTTAAAAACAGAGTAGGGAGTTAGTAGATGGGGAGCTGGAGGTATTGGGTAGATGGCGGGAATATTTTGAGGAACTTTTAAATGTCGATGAAAAAAGGGAGGCGGTAATTTCATGTACTGGCCAGGGAGGTACAACATCGTTTAGGAGTGAAGATGAGCAGGATGTGAGTGTGGGGGAGGTGCATGAGGCATTACGTAGAATGAAAGGGGGTAAAGCAGCTGGAACTGACGGGATCATGACAGAAATGTTAAAAGCAGGGGGGAATATAGTGCTGGAGTGGTTGGTATTTTTGTTTAATAAATGTATGAAAGAGGGGAAGGTACCTAGGGATTGGCAGAGAGCATGTATAGTTCCTTTATATAAAGGGAAGGGGGATAAAAGTGTGTAAAAATTATAGGGGAATAAGTTTACTGAGTATACCAGGTAAAGTGTATGGCAGGGTTATTATTGAAAGAATTAGAGGTAAGACAGAGAGTAGGATTGCAGATGAGCAAGGAGGCTTTAGAGTGGGTAGGGGATGTGTAGATCAAGTGTTTACAGTGAAGCATATATGAGAACAGTATTTAGATAAAGGTAGAGAAGTTTTTATTGCATTTATGGATTTAGAAAAGGCATATGATAGTGGATAGGGAAGCAATGTGGCAAATGTTGCAAGTGTATGGAATAGGTAGTAAGTTACTGAAGGCTGTAAAGAGTTTTTATGAGGATAGTGAGGCTCAGGTTAGGGTGTGTAGGAGAGAGGGAGATTACTTCCCGGTAAAAGTAGGTCTTAGACAGGGATGTGTAATGTCACCATGGTTGTTTAATATATTTATAGATGGGGTTGTAAAAGAAGTAAATGCTAGGGTGTTGGGGAGAGGGGTGGGATTAAATTATAAGGAATTAAATACAAAATGGGAGTTGACACAGTTACTTTTTGCTGATGATACTGTGCTTATAGGAGATTCTAAAGAAAAGTTGCAAAGGTTAGTGGACGAGTTTGGGAGAGTGTGTAAAGGTAGAAAGTTGAAAGTGAACATAGATAAGAGTAAGGCGATGAGGGTATCAAACAATTTAAATAAAGAAAAATTGGATATCACATTGGAGAGAGGGATTATGGAAGAAGTAAATGTTTTCACATATTTGGGAGTTGATGTGTCAGCGGATGGATTTATGAAGGATGAGGTTAACCATAGAATTGATGAAGGAAAAAAGGTGAGTGGTGCATTGAGGTATCTGTGGAGACAAAAAACGTTATCCATGGAGGCAAAGAAGGGAATGTACGAAAGTATAGTGGTACCAACACTCTTATATGGGTGTGAAGCATGGGTTGCAAATGCTGCAGCGAGGAGGAGGCTGGAGGCAGTGGAGATGTCCTGTCTAAGGGCAATGTGTGGTGTAAATATTATGCAGAAAATTCGGAATGTGGAAATTAGGAGAAGGTGTGGAGTTACTAAAAGTATTTGTCAGAGGGCTGAAGAGGAGTTGTTGAGGTGGTTTGGTCATTTAGAGAGAATGGATCCAAGTAGAATGACTTGGAGAGCGTATAAATCTGTAGGGAAAGGAAGGCGGGGTAGGGGTCGTCCTAGAAAAGGTTGGAGGGAGGGGTAAAGGAGGTTTTGTGGGCGAGGGCTTGGACTTCCAGCAAGCATGTGTGAGCGTGTTAGATAGGAGTGAATGGAGACGAATGGTTTTTGGGACATGACGATCTGTTGGAGTGTGAGCAGGGTAACATTGTGTGAAGGGATTCAGGGAAACCAGTTAATTGATTTAATTGAACTTGAGTCCTGGAAATGGGAAGTACAATGCCTGCACTTTAAAGGAGGGGTCTGAGATAGTGACAGCTGGGAGGGACTTTTCTCAGCTGTCGTATCTGAGCTCCTCTGCAAAGACAGTGATTATGTATGAGTGTGGTGAAAGTGTTGAATGATGATGAAAGTTTTTTCTTTTTGGGGATTTTCTTTCTTTTTGGGTTACCCTGCCTCGGTGGGAGACGGCCGACTTGTTGGAGAAAAAAAAAAAAAATTATATATATATATATATATATACAGTGGACCCTCGGTTAACGAATACCCCGGAAATCGTGCAATTATGTAAGTGGAACAGAATTCTTCCTCCTTAAGCCATGCGTGTCATGAAAGGCAACTAAAATGCCAGGAGCAAGGAGCTAGTAACCCCTTCTCCTGTATACATTACTAATTTTAAAGAGAAACTTTCGTTTTCTTTTTGGGCCACCCTACGTCAGTAGGATACGGCTGGTTTGTTGAAAGATCCCCACACAACTTACTACTATATTTTAAATAAATAAGAGAGGGGTAAAGCTCATTAATGCAAGGAGCTTTGACATCCAACACACTTGTGTGAAGAAGTTAGTGGAGAAAACTGATTGTAATTTGATGTGATGTTGGATTGGAACATTTATGAAAAAATTCAGGGAAACTGGTTAGCCACATTCCAGTCCTACAGGTGGGAAGTACAGTGCCTGCACTCTGAAGGAGGGGTGGGGATGTTACAGTTTGGAGGGTCATCGGAATTATGATGTCACTGCCTTTCTGGCAAGTGATTAACAAGGAGTTTCCTTCTTAGTCGGGTCACCACCTCGGTGGGAGACAGTCGGAATGTTAAAAAAAAAAAAAAAAAAAGAAGAGTTACCAAAGTGAAGAGGGTTGCAAGGAAAGGAAATCCTAAAGTTAAAAATAACTATTCTTCAGGCAAAATTAAAAAATGTTTATTCTGAAAATTCTTAAAATCTTCCAAGTCAAAATATATTTTAAGAAAAACTGTGCACTTGTATACATTACTAGCAGTGTAAAACATACCTTCAACTGTGTTATCTGTGTACAAAATCCATTATTGGAAGTTAGTAAAGTGGAGAGCTGTTCCTCAGCAGCTGCTGCAGCCTCCTGGGCCTGCTTCATCTCACGTTCCAGTTTGTCTTCAAGATCACGGTTCTCAGCCTCCTCACAAGCTGAAAACAATGTCAACATTAAGTAAATCATTATCACAAAGCATCAGCTTTCTATGTTAGATTGCACATGCTCTATAACCTGTGAATTAAGATCTTTATATACAGTATGTACCCAGGATGTGGAGAAATCACCTCCAACATCCCCGTTTTCCACAGTATGAGGGAGGGATGAGTCGCACATACAGGGGACCCTTGTTTTTGCGAGTCTTGGTTATCATGAATTTTGGTTATCGGCAACTTTTTCGTCAAAATATAACCCTTTTTTTGTGTTTTCCCTTGGTTTTCAGCGGTGGTACAGAACGTGTCCCAGTGGCCCTGCACACACAAAGCCTGCCGCAGACGTATTCAGCGCGAGTCTGCTGTTATTTCTCGGCGAGTGAGCATCACACCCTGCATTCAAACGAAACATTTCGCAATACAGTACAGTAATCGTGTTTTTTTTTTTTGCTTTCAACTAGTGATGTAATGGATATTCGCATCCGCGGAACATCCACACAATTTCTTACATCCGTATTTCACAGCAAACAGATATCCGCATATACATCCACATCCGAAATCCGCGGAACATTCGCACAATTTCTTACATCCGCATCCGTAAAATGAGTAAGACATCCATATACACATCCGCATCCTGGATATCTAAATTTTCACATCCAATACATCCCTACTTTCAACTGCTAAATAAGCCACCATGGCCCCAAAGAAAGCTCCTAGTGCCAGGCCTTTGGTAAAGGTGAGAAACACGATAGAATTAAAGAAAGAACTCATAGCAAAGTACCAAAGTGGAGGAGGAAGAGAGGGGAGAATGTGCCTTCTTCAGTGATTCTACGATATGTACGATACTAAAGCAGCAGGAATCAATAAAGGCTATAGCATCAGCCAGCGATAAAGTGTAGCATTAACAGTGTACCAAGTAAGTTAAGCGATTAAGTGCTAGAAAAAAAGACACGAAACTTAACTCCTCTATACGGCTTATGCTGCCAGTGGCCCTGATAACCCAACACCACCACTAGTCATATGTAATGACATTTTATTCATTCTAGAGTATACATCTTGTTTCTATGTTATTAATATTGTTTATTATGTCATATTAGATAATTGTGATAGATAAATAAGCCGTAGAGTTCATATTAGTGTCATATTCAAGCACTTTGTCCTGTCTCCAAACAAACTCGCCTCCCTCTTCCCTCCCCTGTCTTTCATACACCAACAAGTCTTCAATAAAGGTAAGTGTTATGTTAAATGTTCATTTATACATTTTATTAGTGCTTTATATTGATTTGTCATTCTTTTCTCTAAAAAATTATTTTTTGTTAATAGAGTGAAGCCCCGAGTTTCAGCCACCCCAACTACCTGCCGCTTCGAGTTTTGGTCGCTTTTTTCGGCCTAATTTTGACCCAAGTTTCCGCCAGCGTACCAGACCTGTCCACTTGCCCGCGCAGGAGCCGTGAGCCAGTCTAACATTGTTTACCCTCGAATGAACATTACCCTGTGCGCTCATCCAAACATTTCACAAATTCATTGTTTAGGGATTGATTGTGGCTGTGAAGTAAGTCACTATGGGTCCAAAGAAGCTTCCTAGAGGCACCGCTGTGGAAAAGAAAGTGAGGAACACCATAGAACTGAAGAAGGAGATACTAGTAGAAAAATATGAGTGGCGTACGTGTGGGGGAGCTTGCCAGGATGCACGGAAAAAAAATGTACTATCACTTCTATCCTGGCAAAGAGAAAAGAACTCAAGGAAGCTGATGTTGCAAAAGGTGTTGACATGTTTGCAAAATATAGATCAAAAACAGTGGAAGAGGTTGAGAAGTTGTTGATGGTGTGGATAAACAAACAGATAGCAGGTGATAGTATTTCCGAAGTCATCATATGTGAAAAGGCAAGGCAGTTGCACACAGATCTTGTCAAGAAAATGCCTGGACCCAGTGCTGATGTTAGTGAGTTTAAGGCCAGCAGAGGCTGGTTTGACAGATTTAAGAAGCGTAGTGGCATACACAGTGTGATAAGGAATGGTGACATAGGAATGATGAGACACCCCTTTGTTTTGCCAACTAGAACTCATGAAAAAACTCAATCAAGTATTTGCTCATAAAACTACTATTTTAAGACACTCTAGGTATAATAGAAATGAGCCCTTAACCCTTTGAGGGTCGCAAGGCCCTCTCTGAAACTCGTTCTCAGGGTCGCAAACTTTTCGGGAAAAAAATAAATTATTTTTTCTTATGAAATGATAATCTTTTTCCGATCATAACACCACCAAAATTATGAAATTTGATGGAAAACTAACGGAATTATGCTCTCGCGAAGTTATCGGTATCAATGACATTTACGCATCGGCGATTTCGCCCACTTTGAGCCCTATTTTCGGCAAATTCCAATGTTTCAGTCTACTAAAATTATAGCTATTTCGCTAGCATGCCATTTGTTCTATCAATTGAGTATAACATATAAGAAACCGCCAATTTATCGATTTGAACTACCCAATAAGGTGGTCAGAAATTTGCAATTTGGCCAATTTCACACAAATTTCAAAAGATGCTAATTTCAAAATAGGGTCCAGAATAAACAAAACAGACATTCCTGGCACTAAAATAATATTTTATCTGTTCATTAGTCACGTCTCCAAGCCCCTCTTACATTACTTTTGCTTTCCATTTTGAATTTTTATTCTCACAAAAAATAGAAGATTTACTGTTATATATACAACTGCATCATTGTAAAAATGGTATAAATAATATCAGCGCACTTGTGCAAGAATATTAGACTACCCAGTTGATGTGTATTGGACGCATGGCGTGATTTGTTTACTCTTGAACATCAGCAAAAATCAAACATTTTCGCTACTTTGCGCTCAGTTTCAAGGTACTTGTCATCGTGAAACCAGTCAAAATTATCTCTGTTTTAAACCAAAAACACGGTCAGTTTTTTTTCCTCATTATGCACTGTGTGGTGCAGGATTTTTTTTATACTGCGCACACTGACCGCACAGACCCATTCTTTCACATCTAGGCTTACCAGCCTGTTTCCACTTGATTTGAGGGCGCTAGAATTTAGGCGTACTAGTAAGACGAAAACCCTAGCCGTACTAGTACGGCCGAAACCCCGAAAGGGTTAAACTAATAACATAGCTAGTAGGATAAATTAAGAACAACTGATTTGAAGAAGACTGTCTTTTGACTTAGGACCATAACCAAAACTAACATTGAAATTTCTAGATACAATGCCTACCTACCTGGAGGGTATTCTGGGGATCAACGCCCCCGCGGCCCGGTCCATGACCAGGCCTCCCAGTGGATCAAGGTCTGATCAACTAAGCTGTTACTGCCGGCTGCATATAGTCCAACATACGAACCACAGCCTGGCACCGACTAAGTATCTGTCCAGCTCCCTCTAAAGGCAACCAAGGGTCTATTGGTAATTTCCCTTATGCCTGGTGGGAGGCTGTTGAATAGTCTTGAGCCCCGGACACTTCTTGTGTTCTCTTTTAGTGTACTAATGGCACTCCTACTTTCATTGAGGGTATGTTGCATCACCTGCCCAGTATTTTGCTTTTGTAGGGAGTTGTTTGTGTGTGCGCTCCAGCGAGTACAATTCAAGTGTTCCCAGTAGTTAAGGGGTTTGATGGAACTTATATGTGCAGTAAAGGTTCTCTGTACATTCTCTAGATCTGCAATTTCACCTGCCTTGAATGGGGATGTTAATGTACAGCAGTATTCAAGCCAAGAGAAAAAGTGATTTAAATGGGATCATTGGCTTGGCATCTCTTGTTTTGAATATTCTCATTATCCATCCTATCATTTTCCTCACGCCCATGACATGAAGTGTGAAGCTAAGTGGCAATAGTTGCAGAGACAACTACTGGAGCAAGTTCACATCATGCTGAAACTTATTAATAACCTTAACAGAAGCATCCATCTACATTAACTCCAACTTGTATTCTGTTATAATTACAGGGAAAAATGAGGCAGTATGCCATGTTGAAACGCAAGTAGTAATGTGTTCCTGTCGAAGGAGGCATCAATTCTCCCTGCTGTAGTACATTAACCACAGACAGAATACCCTTGATAAGTTCTGTCAGAACTCATCAAACGTATATCAAAGATATACGTTTTTTTTGTTTTTTTCAACAAGTCGGCCGTCTCCCACCGAGGCAGGGTGGCCCAAAAAGAAAAAATCCCAAAAAAGAAAATACTTTCATCATCATTCAACACTTTCACCACACTCGTACATAATCACGGTCTTTGCAGAGGCGCTCAGATACGACAGCTAAGAATAAGTCCCTCCCAGCTGTCACTATCCCAGACCCCTCCTTTAAAGTGCAGGCATTGTACTTCCCATTTCCAGGACTCAAGTCCAACTAAATCAATTAACTGGGTTCCCTGAATCCCTTCACAAAATGTTACCCTGCTCACACTCCAACAGATCGTCATGTCCCAAAAACCATTCGTCTCCATTCACTCCTATCTAACACGCTCACACATGCTTGCTGGAAGTCCAAGCCCCTCGCCCACAAAACCTCCTTTACCCCCTCCAACCTTTTCGAGGACAACCCCGCCTTCCTTTCCCTACAGATTTATACGCTCTCCAAGTCATTCTACTTTGATCCATTCTCTCTAAACCAAACCTCAACAACCCCTCTTCAGCCCTCTGACAAATACTTTTAGTAACTCCACACCTTCTAATTTCCACACTCCGAATTTTCTGCATAATATTTACACCACACATCTCCACTACCTCCAGCCGCCTCCTCGCTGCAGCATTTGCAACCCATGCTTCACACCCATATAAGTGTTGGTACCACTATACTTTCGTACATTCCCTTCTTTGCCTCCATGGATAACGTTTTTTGTCTCCACAGATACCTCAACGCACCACTCACCTTTTTTCCTTCATCAATTCTATGGTTAACCTCATCCTTCATAAACCCATCCGCTGACACGTCAACTCCCAAATATCTGAAAACATTTACTTCTTCCATAATCCCTCTCTCCAATGTGATATCCAATTTTTCTTTATTTAAATCGTTTGATACCCTCATCACCTAACTCTTATCTATGTTCACTTTTAACTTTCTACCTTTACACACTCTCCCAAACTCGTCCACTAACCTTTGCAACTTTTCTTTGGAATCTCCCATAAGCACAGTATCATCAGTATCTACTTACAATAGGTAGTAGATTGGTAGACAGCAACCACCCAGGGAGGTACTATCGTCCTGCCAAGCGAGTGTAAAACGAAAGCCTGTAATTGTTTTACATGATTGTAGGAGTGCTGGTGTCTTTTTTTGTTTCAAACATGCACGATTTCAGGTACATCTTTCTACTTCTACTTACATTTACGTCACATTACACATGCATGTACAAGCATATATATACACCCTTCTGGGTTTTCTTCTATTTTTCTTACTAGTTCTTGTTCTTGTTTATTTCCACTAATCTCCATGGGGAAGTGGAACAGAATTCTTCCTCCATAAGCCATGCATGTTGTAGGAGGTGACTAAAATGCCAGGAGCAAGGGGCTAATAACCCCTTCTCCTGTATATATTACTCTGCCTACATTTATACAGTGGACCCCCGAGTTTCGTACACCCCGGAAATCGTACAATTATGTAAGTATAATATTGTAAGTGCTTGTGGAAGTGTATTTTTAGGGGTCTGAAATAGACTAACCTACGTGACATTTTTCCTTAAGGGAGTAAATTCGTTCGGTAATGGCGCTTGAGCAGACTTCAGGAGTGAAGTTTTTACGAAACTCGGGGGTCCACTGTATGTTATTATGTAATCCTTAATAGTCAAGAGTTATAACATTATGCTTATATTTATAAGACATTAATGAAACAGTGTATGTAATATAATGTAACTTACATTACATACACTGCCTTATGTCATATTAGTTTTAACTATATTCTTGATAACTCCATTATTACTGTCAACATACAGGCCTGCCTGAGAAAGGGAGGGGGGGAAGAGGGGAAGGTTAACTAACACTGATCAACCAGGCTGTTACCATTGGCACGTAATAAGCATTAACCAAATTGCAGCATAAGAATATCCTCCTCAACCACAAGCCTCAACAAGATTTAATATGCCTACAAGATTAACCTGGTCTGAGAAGATGCCACAATGAACATGTATAATTGTTTCTTGTATGAAGGACAAATAACTAGTCCATATATCAAGCCTTATGCTGCTCTACCATTTCCTCAACATTCATGCCCCCCAAAAAAAATTACCAGTTTTCTAAAGGTTCAATAAAAAGAGCCTGAATTAACCAATATTTTCAGGGAATGATTTAATAAATGATTTACAGGCAGATAATATGCCTGTTTAAGCACTCATACTTTTAAATAATACTATTGCCAATTTGGGTGGCAACATGGACATGCCTGCCCACACTTCCTGTTGGAAGAGTAACAAAACTGTACTATTTCAGTGTTTTCCTGCATTTCAATGAAAAGGAACTGCAAGGCTGGTGCATCAGCGTGCAGGTTAAAGTCTTTATGGTATGCACGAAGTAGAGGACCTGATAGAGTCACATAAGTTGACTAAAGGAAATTTACCAGATTTTGTTAGAGAGAAGAAAGATAAATTAGGAAAATAATTTACTCTGAACTTATTGTCTGACAAGTTGGAAATTCTAATTTTTTAAATAGTTCTTTGCAGCAGTTAGTGATGAAGAGATCACATTCAAGAGTGTTACAAATATGAATTATATTAAACATTAACATCAATGAAACCATTGTACAGTTACTCATTAAATTCTCAGGATTCTGTATCACCACACTCATAACCGGGTTTTTTTTTTTTTTTTTTTTTTTTATCACAGGCAACTATAGATAATATTCTTGTACATTTTTTCTGGCTCAACTTTCCCAAGCTAAAATCTGTCTTTTGGGAAGGGTAACAAAACAAAAACTTTCATCACTGTTCAACACTTTCACCATCATTCATACATAATCACTGTTTTTGCAGAGGCGCTCAGATACAAGTTTAGATGTCACTCCAAACAGCCAATATCCAAAACCCCTCCTTTAAAGTGCAGGCATTATACTTCCCACTTCCAGGACTCAAGTCTGGCTAACCAGACCTTAGTCCTGGAAGTGGGAAGGAGGGTGTATGGAAGTGAATGCATTCAGATATTTGGGAGTTGACTTGTCAGCAGATAGGTTTATGAAGAATTAGGTTAACCATAGAATTGAAGGAAAAAAGGTGAGTGGTGCATCGAGGTGTCTGTGGAGACAAAAAACGTTATCCATAGAGGCAAAGAAGGGAATGTACGAGAGTATAGTGGTACAAATACTCTTATATGGGTGTAAAGCATGGGTTATGAATGCTGCAGCAAGGAGAAAGCTGGAGGCAGTGGAGATGTTGCATCTATGGGCAATGTGTGGTGTAAATATTATGCAGAGAATCTATAGTGTGGAAATTAGGTGTGGAGTTACTAAAAGCATTAGTCAGAGGGCTGAAGAGGGGTTGTTGAAGTGGTCATTTAGAGAGGATGGAACAAAGTAGAATGACTTGGAGAGCGTATAAATCTGTAGGGGAAGGAAGGCAGGGTAGGGGTCGTCTTAGGAAAGGTTGGAGGGAGGGGGTAAAGGAGGTTTTGTGGGCGAGAGGTTTGGATTTCCACCAAGCGTGTGCGAGCGTCTTAGGAGTGAATAGACACAAATGGTTTGTGGGGCCTGATGAGATGTTGGAATGCAAGCAGGGTAATATTTTGTGAAAGGATTCAGGGAAACCGATTAGCCGGACTTAAGTCCTGGAAATGGGAAGTACAATGCCTGCACTTTAAAGGAGGGGGTTAGAATATTGGCAGTTTGGAGGGACGTCTAAACAGTCGTATCTGAGTGCCTCTACGAAGACAGTGATTATGTATGAATGATGGTGAAAGTGTTGAACGACGAGTTTTTTTTTTCTTTCCTTTTGGGTCATCCAACCTCAGTGGAAAATGGCTGACGTATTAAAAAAAAAACTGAAAAAGTGCAAATAAAATTAAATAGAACATTCTACGAAGGCCATTTCAGGTGCTATTCAATTTTGGATACACTTTTTCAATCACATTTGAAAAAATATATATAGTGTTAAAAACACTAGGGGTAGGTAAGCTTTGTTGACAATGTTTTCCTGAAGGGTGTTAAGGTAAAACTATCTTAAACCGTAATCCAGCAATACTAAGAATAAAATATAAAGATGTAGCAATACAGTCTCATTGTACATAATTACAAGGGTATGAAGAAAGGAGACTGAACAATTTTCCCATTGGACTGAAATTAGAAATTAGGTATACAAGAAAATTATTCAAGAAGCAAGTAGAAAAATAAAAAATTGGAGATAATGTTATACAGTGGTACCTCGACTTACGATGCTATCATCTTACGTTATATTCGATAACCGATATTTATAACGTAAGAAATTTGAATGCGACTTACGTTGTTTGATTCGTCTACCGACATTCGTACCGGACGTGTCCGCTTGGCGCCCAGCTGAGCGCGCACTCCAGGGAGCGTCAGTGTGCTATTGTTTACAAGTGAGAGCGACCACCCACCCACACCCACGCATTCATACCAGTATATTGTCATTATTCCACTGTTTTTAGTGCTTGCAACTGCTAAATAAGCCACCATGGGCCCCAAGAAAGCTCCTAGTGCCAAACCTGTGGTAAAGAATGTGCAGGGAGTGAAGCATTCATGCAGGGAGTGTAGCATTTATGCAGGGAGTGTAGCAGGCATGCAGGGAGTGTAGCAAAGATGCAGGGAGTGTAGCAGGGATGCAGGGAGCATAGCAAGGATGCAGGGAGCATAGCAAGGATGCAGGGAGTGTAGCAAGGATGCAGGGAGTGTAGCAAGGATGCAGGGAGTGTAGCAAGGATGCAGGGAGTGTAGCAAGGATGCAGGGAGTGTAGCAAGGATGCAGGGAGTGTAGCAAGGATGCAGGGAGTGTAGCAAGGATGCAGGGAGTGTAGCAAGGATGCAGGGAGTGTAGCAAGGATGCAGGGAGTGTAGCAAGGATGCAGGGAGTGTAGCAAGGATGCAGGGAGTGTAGCATTCATGCAGGGAGTGTAGCATTCATGCAGGGAGTGTAGCATTCATGCAGGGAGTGTAGCATTCATGCAGGGAGTGTAGCATTCAAAGAAAAAGGCCAGTAACCCCAGAAAAGAACTTGGTACCTGCAGTGTTAATGGAAGGGGATTCCCCTTCCAAACACTAGCATACTACTCCACCTTCTCCCCTCCTCCCGTCCTCCACACATCAACAACTCTTCAATAAATGTAAGTGACATGTTATTGTTCAATATTTGCATGCTTATTTAGATATTCTTTATTAAATTATTTATTATTTAATGTCCAAAAGTTCTAAAAAATATTTTATTTAACTACTTTTGGAAGTCTTGGACGGATTAAATTTATTTCCATTATTTCTTATGGGGAAAATTGATTCGTCTAACAATTGTTTCGTCTTAAGATATGCCCTCTCTGACGGATTAATATCGTAAGTCGAGGTACCACTGTACTAAACTTTAGAGCAATGTATAAACTAGCAACTGTGTCCAAATGCATTATGTTAAATTTACACTTAACAGTTTTAAAAATAAAACACTGCTTACCCAAGGCATCTTCTAAGTTCGTATATTTTTGAACTAAATCCTTGAGGTTTGATTCCATTGTCTTATTCTCCTCTTGATATTTTGCTACCTCTTCCTTTAAGCTTTGTATATCTGCTTCTGATGCTAATCTCAGTAGATTTTCTTTCTCAAGTTGCTCGGAGGTCTGGGTGAGAACTCGACGTGTAGCCTCGTGATCTAGAAGGGCTTCGGAATACTTCACACCCAAATCATCCAAGTCACTTTCTATGCGATTAACCCTATAGAGAAAAAAGTTATGTAGTTTTAAAAATTGTATAAATTTTCTGGATAAAGCAAAGATAACGAACAATCTCCAAAGGAGCAACTCTGGTAGTGATAATGCTCGACTGTCATAATTAGAGAAGTCGATCCCAGAGGAGAATATCATGAATGAAGACCACCACAATTTAAAGTGATATGATTTAAAAAAAAACACCATTGGTCACCAATGCAGACCATTAATAATCCTGATGATCAAGTGCTGGGTTAAGACCAGGAAACAGTTCAGAAAGGACAACCTAAATATTTGAACATGCAGGAAGTATGTCCCAAAACAATAGAAACGCGAAGTACCCAGCAGAAGATGGCTAGGAAAGAAAATTAAGTGCAATTATGATGAGCACTAAAACTTAAGAATCACTAAGAGTTAGGAGTGGTGGAGGAACTATCCTCTATCCATTTAACTGTCAAAGACAGTATCAGCCTGAATACTGAGGCAAAATAGTATTCAAGCAATTCTCACAATTCATTAACAAAGACAAGTGAAATACCATACTGAACAATAGCAAACAATATCAATAAATTTTATAAAAGAACATGAAGAAAGCCCTAACCAGGATCTCTAATGAAACAAGCAATGTGTTGGAGAAAAAAAATTAATGTAAACATCTAGAAAGTACTACTCACAGAGCACCAATATGACTAAGAAATGGAGCCTCAGGCCTTGCAAACATCATAGAAGAGCAAGATTATTATTACAATTATGGGCGAGTGCTAAACCCACAGGGATCATACAGCACCCAGGGAATGGTGGTAGTACACTAAATGTCCAATAATACAGATTAATAAGGTAGAGGGGTATCCAGTTCACCAAAACTTACCTTATATTGAACATTACAATTAAGTGGATATTGTCTGCTTAATTGTTAGACTATCAGATATACCAAGAATAAACAATACAGTATTACCAGTAAATGTATTTGAAAAGAAAGTTAAAAACACTGCACAGTACAATACAATAGAGTACAGTACAGTAATTTTTCTTACATTTCCAGTGGATGCATGAGCTTACAGATGTACAAAACAGTACAGTATTACCATGTAGTCTTATTGACGCTAGCTGGCCCAGTGGCTTACGCGACGGTCTGGAGTTCTGAGACTCTCTGACCGCGGGTTCGAACCCCACCCGTGGTATGTGGTTTGTTTGCAATCGTGTCATTACGATTTTGTGAGTCAACTTATTCTAAGTCAGTGAAGCTGTAAAGCTCCACAAGTAACATTGTAGATTGTTGTAGTAGACAGGTATATGGTTAGGGAGATGTAGATGGTTCAGTAGATATATATGGCTGAGGAGACAGATGGTTCAGGCTTACTGGTAGATGGTTTGAGAGAGACAGAACGAGGAACAAATTTAAAGAATGAATCTAACTAATTTGTTTGACACACTGATGCTACGAAAGTTCTGATAATAGGTCTGCACTTCTTATCTGAGAAGTCAGTGTATGCAACAACAAAGTGCATTTTGTACTACTGATGACCTCGGTCTCCACACTAGCCTCTTCATCTACGAGGGTACCAATAGCTAAGTCTACAACTGTTGCAACACATCTGGTTACCAGGATCTCCATTTTTCTTCCAACCATTCAAGCACATCTTCCTCTGTAATGTTTGTTTATCCCGCCCCCTCAAGTGTTTGATGAAAATCAGAGGCCTCGAACCCCTCAAACTCGAAGTCAATATCAACATTAACTGCTTTTTTTCCAATCATTAGCTTGTGATGTCCCAGTTTCTTCCAAGATGCCACAATGTTGAAGATGGCAAACTTCAGATTATACTGTCCACTGACCTCTGCTGTCTTCCAAATCCTGTTCCTCAATAACTACCAATACATCTAAATATCGTGACTGATACAACCTCTTTCAAGCTACAATAACCCCAATCCATAGGATGAACTGGTGAGGTAGTACAAAGAAGTAGACACATGGCCTTAATTCTATCAATAGTGATGGTAGACGAGGGGTTGCTGTTGTGCTGGTGGTGGTGGTGGTGGTGGTTGGGACATTTAGAGGAGTTGGAATAAAACAGGATGACTTGGAGGGCATGTAAATCCATAATGGAAGGAAGGCAAGATAGGAGGGTCATCCTAAGAAATGGAGCGAAGGGGTAAAGGTTTTGTATACATGGCGCTTAGACATCTATTAAATGCATTAGAAGTGAATGATGCCAAGTGGTTTTTATGACAATGTGCTGTTGGAGTGTGAGGAATTTAATATTTATGAAGGGAAGTATAGTGCCTTAACTCTTGAAAAAGGGGTGAGGATATCTGCAGTTTTGAACTGCAGTATTGGCATGCCTCTGGCAAGACAGTGAGGGAGTGAGTGAGTGATGAATTTTTTTTTTTTTTTGTTAGTAACCCTGTCTCTTTGGGAGACATCTGGAGTTGAAAAAAAAAATAGTACATCTTCCATTCTATCAACTGAACCAGGAAACAGCCAATAAAACTACAAACCACCCTAGAAAACACCTTAAAGTCACTATTTTCAACCCAACACAAGGTCAGAGATTTGTTTTTCCTATTATACATTATGTTTGGCAGGTTTATTTTCATACTATGTGCACTCACAGCAGACCCATTCTCCAATGTCTGGGTCAAAGTTTCCTGCTCACAGCACATCTGAAGAGCTGAGCTTAAAACACAGATCTATGTGAGAAACACTGTCATCAATGACATCTGTGTACATGGTGAAAGAGGTAAGTGTTAAAGCCTATGCTTGACATACATTTAATAGTGTTGGTACCACTATACTCTGATACACTGCCCTTTTTTCATCCAATGATAAGACTCTGTCTTCACAGATACCTAAATGCACCACCCACCACTTACCCCCCCCCTCCCCCCCATCTACTCTATGGTTCACCTCATCTTTCAAAGATGCATCTGCCAACAAATCCACTCCCAAACACTTTCACTTCCTCCATAACCCCTTCCCTCCTCTATATAACCAATCTGACTGCCTAGATATTTTGTTACTCTTATCACATTTTTTTTTTTTTTTTAACAAGTCGGCCGTCTCCCACCGAGGCAGGGTGACCCAAAAAGAAAATACTTTCATCATCATTCAACACTTTCACCACACTCATACATAATCACTGTCTTTGCAGAGGCGCTCAGATACAACAGCTGAGAATAGTCCCTCCCAGCTGTCACTATCCCAGACCCCTCCTTTATAGTGCAGGCATTGTACTTCCCATTTCCAGGACTCAAGTCCAACTAAATCAATTAACTGGTTTCCCTGAATCCCTTCACAAAATGTTACCCTGCTCACACTCCAACAGATCGTCATGTCCCAAAAACAATTTGTCTCCATTCACTCCTATCTAACACGCTCACACATGCTTGCGGGAAGTCCAAGCCCCTCGCCCACAAAACCTCCTTTACCCCCTCCCTCCAACCTTTTCGAGGACGACCCCTACCCCGCCTTCCTTCCCCTACAGATTTATACGCTCTCCAAGTCATTCTACTTTGATCCATTCTCTCTAAATGACCAAACCACCTCAACAACCCCTCATCAGCCTTCTGACAAATACTTTTAGTAACTCCACACCTTCTCCTAATTTCCACATTCCGAATTTTCTGCATAATATTTACACCACACATTGCCCTTAGACAGGACATCTCCACTGCCTCCAGCCTCCTCCTCCCTGCAGCACTTGCAACCCATGCTTCACACCCATATAAGAGTGTTGGTACCACTATACATTTGTACATTCCCTTCTTTGCCTCCATGGATAACGTTTTTTTGTCTCCACAGATACCTCAACGCACCACTCACCTTTTTTCCTTCATCAATTCTATGGTTAACCTCATCCTTCATAAACCCATCCGCTGACACGTCAACTCCCAAATACAGTGGACCCTCGGTTAACGAAATTAATCCGGTCCAGGAGCTATTACTTAATCTGAATCTTTCGTTATCTGAAACCTTATTTCCCATAAGAAATAATGTAAATACAATTAATTCGTTCCACAAAAAAAAAAAAAAAAAAAAAAAAAAATTACTTACCTTTATTGAAGAGTTGCAGGCATCTGGAAGGTAGAGTTGCTGACAGGGGCAGGGTGTTAATGGTTGGAAGGGGAATCCCCCTCCAAAAGGACTTCAGGTAACAAGTCCCTCTCTGGGGTTACTTCCCTTCTTTTTCTTTTAATGCATGAATGCTACACTCCCTGCACGAATGCTACACTCCCTGCACGAATGCTACACTCCCTGCACGAATGCTACACTCCCTGCACGAATGCTACACTCCCTGCACGAATGCTACACTCCCTGCACGAATGCTACACTCCCTGCACGAATGCTACACTCCTGCTGATGCACCTCGCAAATGCTACACTCCCTGCACGAATGCTACACTCCCTGCACGAATGCTACACTCCCTGCACGAATGCTACACTCCCTGCACGAATGCTACACTCCCTGCACGAATGCTACACTCCCTGCACGAATGCTACACTCCCTGCACGAATGCTACACTCCCTGCACGAATGCTACACTCCCTGCACGAATGCTACACTCCCTGCATGCCTGCTACCACTGGAGTGCCACTAGGAAGCTTCTTTGGACCCATGGTGACTTATTTCACAGTGACAATCACTAAACCACCAAAAAAGACACCAAATATATTGTGAATCTTTGAAAGAGCGCGCTAGGTAATGTTCTCTCAATGGTAAACAACGCTTCACTGGCGTCCTGCGCTTGCGCGGAGCAGGCGGACACGTCTAATACCTTTCGGTAACTGAGGAATTTTTCGCTAACCGATTACGAAAAAAGCTTACGTTTTCCGAAGCTTACGTTAACGGAACCTTTCGTTAACCGAGGGTCCACTGTATCTGAAAACATTTACTTCATGCATGTATTGTTCCTTTGTATAAAGGCAAAGGGGACAAAAGAGAATGCAAAAATTATAGGGGAATAAGTCTGTTGAGTGTACCTGGTAAAGTGTATGGTAGAGTTATTATTGAAAGAATTAAGAGTAAGACAGAAAGCAGGATAGCAGATGAACAAGGGGGCTTTAGGAAAGGTAGGGGGTGTGTAGACCAAGTGTTTACAGTGAAACAGGTGAACAGTATTTGGATAAGGGTAAAAAGGTTTTTGTGGCATTTATGGATTTGGAAAAGACATATGATAGAATGGATAGGGGGGCAATGTGGCAGATGTTGCAGGTGTATGGAATAGGAGGTAGGTTACTGAAAGCAGTGAAGAGTTTTTATGAGGATAGTGAAGCTCAGTTTAGTGTGTGTAGGAGGGAGGGGGACTATTTCCCAGTAAAAGTGGGCCTTAGACAAGGATGTGTGATGTCACCGTGGTTGTTCAATATATTTATAGATGGGGTTGTAAGAGAAGTGAATGCGAGGGTCTTGGCAAGAGGTGTGGGGTTAAATGATAAAGAATCAAATACAAAGTGGGAGTTGTCACAGTTGCTTTTTGCTGATAACACTGTGCTTTTGGGAGATTCCAAAGAGAAGTTGCAGAGGTTGGTGGATGAATTTGGTAGCGTGTGTAAAAGAAGAAAATTGAAAGTGAATATAGGAAAGAGTAAGGTGATGAGGATAACAAAAAGATTAGGTGACAAAAGATTGGATATCAGATTGGAGGGAGAGAGTATGGGGAGGAGGTAATGTATTCAGATATTTGGGAGTGGCCATGTCAGCAGATGGGTCTATGAAGGATGAAGTGAATCATAGAATTGATGAGGGAAAAAGGGTAAGTGGAGCACTTTGGAGTCTGTGGAAACAAAGAACTTTGTCCATGGAAGTAAAGAAGGGAATGTATGAGTATAGTTATACCAATACTCTTATATGGGGGTGAAGCATGGGTGATGAATGTTGCAATGAGGAGAAGGCTGGAGGCAGTGGAGATGTCATTTCTGAGGTCAATGTGTGGTGTGAATATAATGCAGAGAATTCGGAGTTTGGAAATTAGGCGGAGGTGTGGGATTACCAAAACTATTATCCAGAGCTGAGGAGGGGTTGTTGAGGTGGTTCGGACATGTAGAGAGAATGGAACGAGACAGAATCACCTCAAGAGTGTATAAATCTGTAGTGGAGGGAAGGCGGGGTAGGGGACGGCCTAGAAAAGGTTGAAGGGAGGGGGTAAAGGAGGTTTTGTGTGCGAGGGGCTTGGACTTCCAGCAAGCATGTGTGAGCGTATTTGATAGGAGTGAATATAGACAAATGGTTTTTAATACTTGACGTGCTGTTTGAGTGTGAGCAAAGTAACATTTATGAAGGGATTCAGGGAAACCGGCAGGCCGGACTTGAGTCCTGGAGATGGGAAGTGCAGTGTCTGCACTCTGAAGGAGGGGTGTTAATGTTGCAGTTTTATAACTGTAGTGTAAAGCACCCCTCTGGCTAGACAGTGATGGAGTGAATGATGATGAAAGTTTTTCTTTTTCGGGCCACCCTGCCTTGGTGGGAATCAGCCGATGTGATAATAAAATAATAAAAAAAATTTACTTCCATAATCCCTCTCTCCAATGTGATATCCAATTTTTCTTTATTTAAATCGTTTGATACCCGCATCACCTTACTCTTATCTATGTTCACTTTTAACTTTCTACTTTTACACACTCTCCCAAACTCGTCCACTAACCTTTGCAACTTTTCTTTAGAATCTCCCATAAGCACAGTATCATCAGCAAAAAGTAACTGTGTCAACTCCCATTTTGCATTTAATTCTCCAAAATTTAATCCCACCCCTCTCCCCAACACCCTAGCATTTACTTCTTTTACAACCCCATCTATAAATATATTAAACAACCATGGTGACATTACACATCCCTGTCTAAGACCTACTTTTACCGGGAAGTAATCTCCCTCTCTCCTACACCCCTTAACCTGAGCCTCACTATCCTCATAAAAACTCTTTACAGCCTTCAGTAACTTACTACCTATTCCATACACTTGCAACATTTGCCACATTGCTCCCCTATCCACTATCATATGCCTTTTCTAAATCCATAAATGCAATGAAAACTTCTCTACCTTTATCTAAATACTGTTCACATATATGCATCACTGTAAACACTTGATCTACACATCCCCTACCCACTCTAAAGCCTCCTTGCTCATCTGCAATCCTACTCTCTGTCTTGCCTCTAATTCTTTCAATAATAACCCTGCCATACACTTTACCTGGTATACTCAGTAAACTTATTCCCCTATAATTTTTACACTCTCTTTTATCCCCCTTCCCTTTATATAAAGGAACTATACATGCTCTCTGCCAATCCCTAGGTACCTTCCCCTCTTTCATACATTTATTAAACAAAAATACCAAAATCTCCAGCACTATATCCCCCCCTGCTTTTAACATTTCTGTCATGATTCCGTCAATTCCAGCTGCTTTACCCCCTTTCATTCTACGTAATGCCTCACGCACCTCCCCCACACTCACATCCTGCTCTTCTTCACTCCTAAACGATGTTGTACCTCCCTGGCCAGTACATGAAATTACCGCCTCCCTTTTTTCATCGACATTTAAAAGTTCCTCAAAATATTCCCGCCATCTACCCAATACCTCCAGCTCCCCATCTACTAACTCCCCTACTCTGTTTTTATCTGACAAATTCATTCGTTTCCTAGGCTTTCTTACCTTGTTTATCTCACTCCAAAAATTTTTCTTGTTTTCAGCAAAATTTCTTGACAAAGCCTCTCCCATTCTTTCATCTGCTCTTTTTTTGCACTCTCTCACCACTCTCTTCGCCTTTCTTTTACTCTCCATATACTCTGCTCTTCTATTAACACTTCTGTTTTGTAAAAACCTCTCATAAGCTACCTTTTTCTCTTTTATCACACTCTTTACTTCTTCATTCCACCACTCACTCCTCTTTCCTCCTGCACCCACCCTCCTATATCCACAAACTTCTGCCCCACATTCTAATACTGCATTTTTAAAACTATCCCAACTCTCTTCAACCCCCCACTACTCCTACTTGCATTAGCCCACCTTTCTGCCAATAGTTGCTTATATCTCACCCTAACTTCCTCCTCCCTTAGTTTATACACTTTTACCTCTCTCTTACTTGCTGTTGCCATTTTCTTTTTGTCCCATCTACCTTTTACTCTAACTGTAGCTACCACCAAATAATGATCTGATATATCCGTTGCCCCTCTATAAACATGTACATCCTGAAGCCTACTCCTCAACCTTTTATCCACCAAAACATAATCCAACAAACTACTTTCCTTACGTGCTATATCATACCTTGTATATTTATTTATCCTCTTTTTCATAAAATATGTATTACTTATTACCAAACCTCTTTCTACACATAGCTCAATTAATGGTTCCCCATTTACATTTACCCCTGGCACCCCAAATTTACCTACTACTCCCTCCACAACATTTTTACCCACTTTAGCATTAAGGTCCCCAACCACAATTACTCTCTCACTTGGTTCAAAACTCCCCACACACTCACTCAACATTTCCCAAAATCTCTCTCTCTCCTCTACACTTCTCTCTTCTCCAGGTGCATAAACACTTACTATAACCCACTTTTCACATCCAACCTTTATTTTACTCCACATAATCCTTGAATTTATACATTTATATTCCTTCTTTACCTGCCATAACTGATTATTCAACATTATTGCCACTCCTTCTTTAGCTCTAACTATTTGAAACCCCTGATCTAATCCCATTTATTTCTCCCCACTGAAACTCTCCTACCCCCTTCAGCTTTGTCTCACTTAAGGCCAGGACATCCAGCTTCTTTTCATTCATAACATCTACAATCATCTCTTTCTTATCATTCGCACAACATCCACGCACATTCAAACATCCCACTTTGACGGTTTTCTTCTTCTTTTTAGTAAGCTATACAGGAAAAGGGGTTACTAGCCCATTGTTCCCGGCCTTTTAGTTGACTTTTACAACACGCATGGCTTACGAAGGAAAGATTCTTATTCCACTTCCCCATGGATATGAAAGGAAAAGCAATAAGAACAAGAACTATTAAGATAAAATCAAAGAAAACTCCGATGAGTGTGTATACATAAATGTGTAAATGGGGAACCATTAATTGAGCTATGTGTAGAAAGAGGTTTGGTAATAAGTAATACATATTTTATGAAAAAGAGGATAAATAAATATACAAGGTATGATATAGCACGTAAGGAAAGTAGTTTGTTGGATTATGTATTGGTGGATAAAAGGTTGATGAGTAGGCTTCAGGATGTACATGTTTATAGAGGGGCAACGGATATATCAGATCATTATTTGGTTGTAGCTACAGTTAGAGTAAAAGGTAGATGGGACAAAAAGAAAATGGCAACAGCAAGTAAGAGAGAGGTAAAAGTGTATAAACTAAGGGAGGAGGAAGTTAGGGTGAGATATAAGCAACTATTGGCAGAAAGGTGGGCTAGTGCAAGTAGGAGTAGTGGGGGGGGTTGAAGAGTGTTGGGATAGTTTTAAAAATGCAGTATTAGAATGTGGGGCAGAAGTTTGTGGCTATAGGAGGGTGGGTGCAGGAGGAAAGAAGAGTGAGTGGTGGAATGAAGAAGTAAAGGGTGTGATAAATGAGAAAAAGGTAGCTTATGAGAGGTTTTTACAAAACAGAAGTGTTAATAGAAGAGCAGAGTATATGCAGAGTAAAAGAAAGGTGAAGAGAGTGGTGAAAGAGTGCAAAAGAAGAGCGGATGAAAGAATGGGAGAGGCTCTGTCAAGAAATTTTGCTGAAAACAAGAAAAATTTTTGGAGTGAGATAAACAAGGTAAGAAAGCCTAGGGAACGAATGGATTTGTCAGTTAAAAACAGAGTAGGGGAGTTAGTAGATGGGGAGCTGGAGGTACAGTGGTACCTCGACTTACGATATTAATCCGTCAGAGAGGGCATATCTTAAGACGAAACAATCGTTAAACGAATCAATTTTCCCCATAAGAAATAATGGAAATAAATTTAATCCGTCCAAGACTTCCAAAAGTAGTTAAATAAAATATTTTTTAGAACTTTTGGACATTAAATAATAAATAATTTAATAAAGAATACCTAAATACACATGCAAATATTGTACAATAACATGTCACTTACATTTATTGAAGAGTTGTTGATGTGTGGAGGACGGGAGGAGGGGAGGACGGGAGGAGGGGAGAAGGTGGAGTAGTATGCTAGTGTTTGGAAGGGGAATCCCCTTCCATTAACACTGCAGGTACCAAGTCCTTTTCTGGGGTTACTTCCCTTTTTCTTTTAATGCCACTAGGACCAGCTTGAGAGTCACTGGACCTCTTTCTAACAACAAATTTGTCCAGGGAGCTCTGTGTCTGGCGATTCTTTAACACATCCCTGAAATGACACACCACTGTGTCATTGTACAGGTTGCCAGCACGGCCTGCAACAGCATGGTTAGGGTGATATTCATCCATAAATGCTTGCACATCACTATTTGGCACAGATCTCCCTAATCCTTGAAGAAGGCACATTCTTCCATTTTTGTTCCACCTCCTCCTCCTCCTCTGAACCATTGTCCTGACCTCTGCTCTCTTGTTCCAGTTGCTGTTGAAGCTCTTGCAGATCTTCAGTGGTTAGCTCTTCCTTGTGCTCCTCCACCAACTGTTCCACATCCTCACCACTCACCTCTAACCCCAAAGCACAAAGCATCAAAGTTAGCCTGTCTTTCATAGGCTTATGTCCTGGCTGTGCCTTTTCCTCCTGAGTAATGTAGGTCCTGTTGGGCATTTTCTTCCAGAACAGGCCTGTTTCATCACAATTAAACACTTGTTGGGGGAGGAATTGTTCAGCCTCTAGGTACTCCTGGAATTCAGGCACATATTTTTCAGCCGCACTTTTGTCACAACTGGCTCCCTCACCATGCCTCACAACACTATGTATGCCAGTACGCTTCTTAAATTTTTGAAACCAGCCTCTGCTGGCTTTAAATTCGCTCACTTCACTCGTTGCAGGCATTTTCTTAAGGAGATCATCATGCAACTGCCTTGCTTTTCACATATTATTCCCTCCGAAACAGTATCTCCTGCTAACTGTTTCTCGTTGATCCACACCAACAACAACCTTTCCACATTTTCCAGCACTTGTGGTCTGTGTTTTGTGATCACAGATGCACCTTTTGCAACAACAGCTTCCTTGATTTTACTTGAATATTTCTTATCCACAATGGTAGCGATGGTAGAATAGGGTTTACCATACAACCTGGCCAGCTCACTGATACGCACTCCACTTTCATATTTTTCTATTATCTCCTTCACTTCTATCGTACATATATTTCTGTTCCTCTTTGCCACAGGCTTAGCACTAGGATCTTTCCTTGGACCCATGGTAGCTTATTTAGCAGTTGCAAGCACTAAAAACAGTGGAATAATGACAATATACTGGTATGAATGCGTGGGTGGTCGCTCTCACTTGTAAACAATAGCACTGACGCTCCCTGGAGTGCGCGCTCAGCTGGGCGCCAAGCGGACAGGTCCGGTACGAAAGTCGTAAGACGAATCAATCATCGGATGTCGCATTCAAATTTCTTACGTTATAAAAATCGGTTATCGAATATAACGTAAGATGATAACATCGTAAGTCGAGGTACCACTGTATTGGGTAGATGGCGGGAATATTTTGAGGAACTTTTAAATGTCGATGAAAAAAGGGAGGCGGTAATTTCATGTACTGGCCAGGGAGGTACAACATCGTTTAGGAGTGAAGAAGAGCAGGATGTGAGTGTGGTGGAGGTGCGTGAGGCATTACGTAGAATGAAAGGGGGTAAAGCAGCTGGAATTGACGGAATCATGACAGAAATGTTAAAAGCAGGGGGGGATATAGTGCTGGAGTGGTTGGTATTTTTGTTTAATAAATGTATGAAAGAGGGGAAGGTACCTAGGGATTGGCAGAGAGCATGTATAGTTCCTTTATATAAAGGGAAGGGGGATAAAAGAGAGTGTAAAAATTATAGGGGAAGAAGTTTACTGAGTATACCAGGTAAACTGTATGGCAGGGTTATTATTGAAAGAATTAGAGGTAAGACAGAGAGTAGGATTGCAGATGAGCAAGGAGGCTTTAGAGTGGGTAGGGGATGTGTAGATCAAGTGTTTACAGTGAAGCATATATGTGAACAGTACTTAGATAAAGGTAGAGATGTTTTTATTGCATTTATGGATTTAGAAAAGGCATATGATAGTGGGGATAGGGGAGCAATGTGGCAAATGTTGCAAGTGTATGGAATAGGTAGTAAGTTACTGAAGGCTGTAAAGAGTTTTTATGAGGATAGTGAGGCTCAGGTTAGGGTGTGTAGGAGAGAGGGAGATTACTTCCCGGTAAAAGTAGGTCTTAGACAGGGATGTGTAATGTCACCATGGTTGTTTAATATATTTATAGATGGGGTTGTAAAAGAAGTAAATGCTAGGGTGTTGGGGAGAGGGTGGGATTAAATTATGGAGAATTAAATGCAAAATGGGAGTTGACACAGTTACTTTTTGCTGATGATACTGTGCTTATGGGAGATTCTAAAGAAAAGTTGCAAAGGTTAGTGGACGAGTTTGGGAGAGTGTGTAAAGGTAGAAAGTTAAAAGTGAACATAGATAAGAGTAAGGTGATGAGGGTATCAAACGATTTAAATAAAGAAAAATTGGATATCACATTGGAGAGAGGGATTATGGAAGAAGTAAATGTTTTCAGATATTTGGGAGTTGACGTGTCAGCGGATGGGTATATGAAGGATGAGGTTAACCATAAAATTGATGAAGGAAAAAAGGTGAGTGGTGCATTGAGGTATCTGTGGAGACAAAAAACTTTATCCATGGAGGCAAAGAAGGGAATGTACGAAAGTATAGTGGTACCAACACTCTTATATGGGTGTGAAGCATGGGTTGCAAATGCTGCAGCGAGGAGGAGGCTGGAGGCAGTGGAGATGTCCTGTCTAAGGGCAATGTGTGGTGTAAATATTATGCAGAAAATTCGGAATGTGGAAATTAGGAGGTGTGGAGTTACTAAAAGTATTTGTCAGAGGGCTGAAGAGGGGTTGTTGAGGTGGTTTGGTCATTTAGAGAGAATGGATCAAAGTAGAATGACTTGGAGAGCGTATAAATCTGTAGGGGAAGGAAGGCGGGGTAGGGGTCGTCCTAGAAAAGGTTGGAGGGAAGGGGTAAAGGAGGTTTTGTGGGCGAGGGGCTTGGACTTCCAGCAAGCATGTGTGAGCGTGTTAGATAGGAGTGAATGGAGACGAATGGTTTTTGGGACATGACGATCTGTTGGAGTGTGAGCAGGGTAACATTTTGTGAAGGGATTCAGGGAAACCAGTTAATTGATTTAATTGGACTTGAGTCCTGGAAATGGGAAGTACAATGCCTGCACTTTAAAGGAGGGGTCTGAGATAGTGACAGCTGGGAGGGACTTTTCTCAGCTGTCGTATCTGAGCTCCTCTGCAAAGACAGTGATTATGTATGAGTGTGGTGAAAGTGTTGAATGATGATGAAAGTATTTTCTTTTTGGGGATTTTCTTTCTTTTTGGGTCACCCTGCCTCGGTGGGAGACGGCCGACTTGTTGAAAAAAAAAAAAAAAAAAAATGTTTGCATAGTGTGACCTAAGTGTAAGTAGAAGTAGCAAGACGTACCTGAAATCTTGCATGTTTACGAGACAGAAAAAAGACACCAGCAATCCTACCATCATGTAAAACAGTTTCAGGTTTCTGTTTCACAGTCACCTGGCAGGATGGTAGTACCTCCCTGGGTGGTTGCTGTCTACCAACCTACTACCTCCAGGAAAATAAATTGCCACTCGAGTGCCTCCTGGTAATACACAATGCTCCTGCTCATCCTCCAAACTTGGTAGACCAATTGTCTAGGGATTTCAGTTTTATAACAGTGAAGTACTTGCCTCCAAACTCTACTCCTCTCATCCAGCCCATGGACCAGCAGGTCATTTCTAACTTCAAAAATCTCTACACAATAGCAGTGTTTCAAAGGTGCTTTGAAGTGACCTCGGACACTGAATTGACCCTAAGAGTTCTGGAGGAATCACTTCAATATCTACAACTGCATAAGCCTTATGGGCAAGGCTTGGCAGGGAGTGACTTCCAGGATTTTGAACTCTTCTTGGAGAAAATTGTGGCCAGAATGTGTCCATGAGAAGGATTTTGAAGGGTTTGAGGCTGACCCTGACGACCCTACACCTGTTGTGGAATCTATTGTGTCTTTGGGGAAGTCCATGGGGTTGGATGTGAGTGGCGAGGATGTGGAAAAGTTGGTGGAGGATCACAGGGAAGAGCTAACCACTGAAGAGCTGCAAGACCTTCACAACTGGAAACAGCAACAGACCACAGCTGAGGAACTTGCTTCAGAGGAGAAAGAGAGGGAAGGAGGTGTCTTCTTCAGAGATTAAAGAGATTAGTCAAATGTGGAGTAGGGTGCAAGCTTTTGCTGAGAAATATCACTTTGACCAAGCTGAAACAAGCCATATCTGCAACATGTTCAGTGAAAACCTTGGCCCACTTTAGGCAAATCTTAAAGAGGCACCAGAAACAGACCTCTCTGGACAATTTTTGTGACAGGGGTCCAGTGATTCTCAAGCTGGTCCTAGTGGCATTAAAAGACAAAGAAGGGAAGTAACCCCAGAGAGGGACTTGATACCCGAAGTCGATATGGAAGGGGATTCCCCTTCCAAACAATAACCTCTCCTCCTCACTCTCCCCTCCTCCCTGTCTTCCATACGTCAACAAGAGTCTTCAATACAGGTATGTAATTATGATTTAAATGTTCATTTATAAGTAACTGTCATTGTTTTGTGTATATAAAACTGTAGTTAAACTTTATAAAATGTATTTTTATTATTATTTTTGGGTGTCTGGAACGGATTAATTGTATTTACATTAATTCTTATGGGAAATATTGCTTCGAATTTAGGCCTTTTCGAATTTAGGCTGACCTTCTGGAACGAATTACGGCCGATATTCGAGGTTCCACTGTATATAAAAAAATAGAGAAACAAAAGCAGATTTATCTCTTCAAAGTTCAAATCCCAATCTACAGCTGCTCAAACACTGACAGTAAACAATTCAGTTAAGCCACCTTACAGATTACAATTGCATTAGAAAACTGCTCCCCCAAATTAATAGTGACCTCCCAATACACTGGCAATTCTCTCTCCCACTGATAACTACAAATTACAGTATAAACTGTTGCTTTTTTTCTGCTTTGGACTTTAACACTACTTAAGGAATACTTCTTATTAAAATTATTTCAGTGTAGTATTTAAAGAAACAAGTCACACTGACTATATTGTGTTATATTACAAGTATTTGAAGTACTACTACTCTTCAAAACATGGAAATATATAGCAGTGATTATAATAGAGTTATCCTAGGTTAACCCTTTCAGGGTCCAAACCGTAGTACTACGTCATGAGCTCAGCTCACTCAGATAAGCTTTGAGCGGTAAATTTGGGCCTAGACATGAGAAAATACATCTATGTGGTAAGTGTGCACCACATAAAACAAATCCTGCAGCACACAGTGCATAATGAGAAAAAAAAAAACGTAATTTTTTATTAAAACAGCGACTTCGCAGTGTTTTTTCGTATACTTTTTATAGTTGTATTTGCGATTTCTTAGTCTCATTTGATAGAATGAAAGATATAATACACATTTAGAGATGATTTTGATTGGTTTTAGAACTGGAAATGGCTTGAAACTGAGCTCAAAATAGCAGAAATGTTAAATTTTTGCTGATGTTCAAGAGTAAACAAATGACCTCACACGTCTAATATACGTTCACAAATTTGGTGATATTATTTGTACAATTATTACAATATTGCATAACAGTAAATTTTCCATTTTTTGGTTTGAATAAAAATTCATTGACTCAAAAATAAAAATGGAATTCATTTGTAAAGACTGAAAGCGTAACTAACGAACAGAGGAAATGTTAGTTTAGTGCCAGGAATGCCTGCATTGTTTATTCTGCACCCTATTTTGAAATTGGAATATTTTGAACTTTGAGTTAAATTGGCTAAATTACCAATTTCCAATCACTATTTTGTAATTGAAACAGTTGACTGGGCGATTTCTTGTGCTCAATCTATAGAATAGAAGTAATACTAGTGAAATAGCTAAGAATTTGGTCGACTGGAATAATGTAATTGGCCTAAAATGGAAGTCAAAGTCGGCAAAATTGCCGATGCGTAAATATCAGACACATCAAAATTCGCGAGAGCATAATTTCGTCAATTTTCAATCAAATTTCGTACTTTTTGTTTTATTACCTTCAGAAAAAGATTCTCTACCATTTCATAAGAAAAAATAAGCATTTTTTTTTTTTAAATTCTTGGACACTGGCACACCCCTTCCAAAAATGGCCTTGGACCCTGAAAGGGTTAAATCTACATAGTGTGATTTTTGGCTTAACTCCACTTTAACATGAAATTGTAACAAACTTGGAATAAGATACAATATCTTCCTGGCAGTTGCACAACCTGGTTGCTGCTAGAAGAGAAGGTGGTGCAACAAAACACCAGTCCCTGAGACATGAGATTAATGTATCCTACAAGATGTCTCACAATATGAAAACTCTTATCATGGAAACATATTTAACATTACTTTCCCTTACTCAAGAAATGTCAATAATTTTTTGTTACAACATTTGGAAGCAAGAAAAATACAGAACAAATACAATATAACAGCTGATGTGGAGCGTGCCTAGTGTAAACACTCGCGTTTGCACGAAAACTCGTGTGATTCTCATATCAGCGAAAAAACGCACTCCAATGTTATTAGGTACTAAAGAAAGATGCTCGTATCTGCTAACTCTTGTACCAAGGTTTCTTGTATCTCAAGCAATTGCTGTAGCTCGAGTGTTCATTGTTTAATTTTGCTAGTTAGGCAATGCTACCCATAATGTACTGCATGGGCCAGTTTGGTCTTAAATTTTCTCAAAAGAATGAAGAGGTAATAGGAGGAAATTGTGCCGAGGTCAACAATATTGGCAGGTGGCATATTTGAAGGATTTAATATACAAAAGCCCCATCCCAACACCCCTTGGGTGTATAAAAAAGATGTAATCTAAAAGACCAAAGCAATGTTTAAAATATGGTGGTGGAGAGAGTAAAGTACATCTGAGAAAAGTGACTCATAGTGGTAGGAACAAGGAGGTCCGATAAGGCAAGCTAGTTGGCTGCCTGTGAGAAAACATCCAGCAAGCACAAGAGCAAAGTTGAGTGGTCTTCAGGATTTTACTCATCAGGGTATGACATTTACCAATAAAAAAAAATTGGATATCACATTGCAGGGAGGGAGTATAGAAGAAGTGAATGCATTCAGATATTTGGGAGATTTGTCAGAACAAGGTTAACCATAGAAATGATGAAGGAAAAAAGGTGAGTGGTGCTTTGAGGTGTCTGTGGAGACAAAATACATTATCCATGGAGGCAAAGAGGGGAAGGTATGAGAGTATAGTAGTACCAACACTCTTATATGGGTGTGAAGCAAGGGTTGTGAATGCTGCAGTGACGAGGAAGCTGGAGGCAGTGAAGATGTTGTGTCTAAGGGCAATATGTGTTGTAAATATTATGCAAAGAATTTGTAGTGTGGAAATTAGGTGGTGTGGAGTTACAAAAAGAATTATTCAAAGGGCTGAAGAGGAGTTATTGAGGTGGTTTGGTCATTTAGAGAGCATGGAGAAAAATAGGTTGACTTGGAGGGTGCATAAACCTGCAATGTAGGGGAGGGGGGTAGGGGTCATCCTAGGAAACGACAGGAGGGGGTAAAAGAGATTTTGTGTGCAAGGAGCTTGGACATACAGCAGGCATGTGAGTGTGTTAGATAGGAGTGAATGAAGACTAATGGTTTTTGGGACCTGATGAATTGTTGGAGTGTGAGCAGGTTAATATGTGAAGGGATTCAGGAAAACCGGTTAGCCGGAGTCAAGTTCTGGAAATGGGAAGTACTACAATGCCTACACTTTAAAGGAGGGGTTTGAGATACTGGCTGTTTGGAGTGACATCTAAACTGCAAAGACAGTGATTATGTGTGAATGATAGTGAAAGTGTTTCTTTTTTGGGTCACCCTGCCTCAGTGGGAGACGGCCGGCATGTTGAAAAAAAACAAAAAGTAAGCTAAACTTCAGGGTAGGATGTCTGTTGTTTACTTTAATAGCAAGATTTAGTACATTTTTACAAAACAAAAGTTTAAATTGAAAAAAAAAAACTTAGCATACATACTTAGAAATGTGTTGAGCTTCTCTGTCACTTATTTCAGCCATTAGGTTGACTACCTTCTCCTCCAAACGATGGTTACAGTCCTCTAATTGTGAAGTTTTAACATTTAAACTTGCTAAGCTTTTCTCACATGATGACAAGGTAGACTTCAATACAGAGGTTTCTTTAGTCAAGTCACTTATCTGAAATAAATAATTTTAATCAAAATTTGACAAAAAAAAAAAATTCACAGCAATAACATAAATTACATGTATGGATGGGTAAAAACTATTTAAAAATCTCTCACTCCTAATTATTTTTGTCATTAAAACACACGAGTGGTAGCATTTTCAAATTAAAGAAGAGCACAGAGTTTAGTGTGAGGAACGTCAGTATTCAGGAACTTGTTACATGTAACTATATATGACACTAGTATACAACATTTTTTGTGGCAATTAACATGGTATCTGCAGTTAGCACTGCCACAGTATACTGAGACACCAAATGTACCAAAACTAAGATAAAGACCAATGCAATTAGATTTTGGTTGTGACCAATATTATTAATTACATTAATTTTTGCTAGAAAATAAGTAATGTACATAAAAACTTGCATGAAATATTTACACTTAACCCCCTTAGCTGTCCGAACGCAGATCTATGTTCTCTCACCCAGGGCTCCGAATACTTTGACATTTTTTTACATAATGTAAAAAAAAAAATCGAGTCAGTACTTATGGAGATGTAAGGCCGCAAAGTCGGCGCTTGTCGCTCACCTGACGGCAACATAGTCTTGCCACTTGCAGAAGTGTTGCCGATATACCTTTTTTTTTTATTTATATAATTTTTATGTTCTGATAATTACAATTGGTAGTAGTTCGTGTGATTTCAAAGCCAATGTTTGTTCTGACACTAATATTAGGTACTGAAAGAGTACTCAAATAGTCACAAACACACTGACAGGTGAAGATTTTCACCTTCCCTGGTCACCTACTACTGTCTAGAAATATAGACAAAGTATTTAAAGGTCCCAGCAATGTTTTACTTTTTTTTTTAACACGTCAGCAGTCTCCCACCGAGGCAGGGTGACCCAAAAAGAAAAAATCCCCAAAAGAAAACACTTTCACCTCACTCACACAATCACTGTCTTTGCAGAGGCACTAAGATATGACAGTTCAGAAAATCCATCCAAACCGCAAATATCTCAAACCCCTCCTTTAAAGTGCAGGCATTGTACTTCCCATTTCCAGGACTCAAGTCCAACTAAATCAATTAACTGGTTTCCCTGAATCCCTTCACAAAATATTACCCTCCTCATACCCTGGAGTATATATGAAACTCCTTGAAGCATCGTGTAAGATGAGTGTCACTCCACTGCTGACAGTGGAGTGACACTATGATCGTGCACTGCCTTGGCTGTTTGTTTTCACCGTTACATATAAACATTCTCTCTGTGCCTCTGTATGTGTCTAGCTCCATCTCTATCTCTGCTTATCTGTGTATGTGTCTGGTCACAGACCGGGCCGTGGGGGTGTTGACCCCCGGAACTCTCTCCAGGTAAACCTGTCTCTGCTTGTCTCTCTGTCTGTCTGTCTGTCTGTCTGTCTCAGAACCAACAGGTATTACACATGGTGCAGATATGGAGAGTCATCACGTCTGATTCCTGAACAAGTGAAAATGCATATTACTTGCCAGTCATGCTTATTATGCCTTACATCTACAAGCACAGTATAGGACTGTGGATATTTTGGGTTATCCTAGGTAATTTACACTATGTATAATAACTATTTATGTGTATCTGTGAGATACAGACAGAGATAGAGAGAGCCAAAGTCAATCAGCCACCCGGCCTGCCAAACACACATTACACATTCCAGAATTTTCTCTTTACTTAGGGTATAGGTTATATGACATTCTGGCAGGATGACACTACCAGTAGTATAAAAATTGAAAGGATGTTGCACAAATGTTGCACATGGGCTATTATCGAGGTACAATGTATTTGATATTTCCTCAACCACTTGTGGCCACATCTATCTCAAAGCCACTAAACTCTGGGTCAACATTACTTTCCTCTTAAAAGGGGAGTGTTGATATGACATGACGTCAGTGAATCCCTAGTGTTTGCCACGCTATTTGCTCTAGCTGGCGCTCAATTGAACTGGTGCTCCCACAAGGTATTAAGTGGTCCCAAATGTTTTTGATACTGCACACACTGAGTGTTAAGACCCATTCTCTGCTGACCAGTTAAATGTTTTTAAGAGGATAGCAAGACTCAGCGTAAGGTATGTAGGAGAGATTATTTTCCAGTAAATGTAGGCCTTAGACAAGAATGCATGATGATATGATTGTTTAACAATTGTAGATGCAGCTATAAAAAGAAGTGAATGCTAGGGTGTTGGGGAGAGGTGTGGGATTAAATTATGTAGACTAATACAAAGTGGGAGTTGTCACAGCTGCTTTTTGCTGATGTCACTGTGGTTTTGAAAAATTATGTGGACAAGTTGCAAAAGCTGGTGGATGAATTTGAGAGGGTATGTACAAGAAGGAAATTTGAAGCAAATACAGTAAATAGCAAGGTGATAGGAGTAGCAAACAATTTTGGTAATTAAAGATTCGTTACGGATAGGAAGGAGGAAGAATGAAGTGAACATGTTCAGATATTTGGGAGTGGACTTGTCAATGGACAGGTGTATGAAAAACAAGGTGAGCCATAGAATTAAGGATAGGGAAAGGAGGGAGAAGGTGGATGGTGCCTCAAGGCAAATGTGGAGACAAAGAACATTATCCCTGGAGGCAAAAAGAAGAATGTATGAGAGTATAGTGGTACAAACACTTATATAGGTGTGAAACATGGGTTGTGAATTTTGCAGCGGAGGAGGCTGGAGGCAGTAGAGATGCGTCTAAGGGCAATTGTAACATCAGTTGCTTCTCACTAAGGAAGGGTGACAAAAAAAAAAAAAAAAAACTTGCATCTTTACTCATTCCATCACTGTCTTGCCAGAGGCATGCCGATACTAGTTCAAAAACTGAAATGTATCTCCAACCATTCTTCAGAGTGAAGGCACTGTACCTCCCATCTCCGGGTTTCAAGTCCAGCTAGCCAGTTTCCCTGAATCCCTCCATAAATATTACTTTGTTCACACTCCAACAGCACAAAGTCATAAAAACCATTTGCCTTCATTCGCTCCTATCACACTCACACAGGCTTGTGTGCGTGATAGGACGACCCCTACTCTGTCTTCCTTCCACTACAGATTTATACACCCTCCAAGTCATTCTATTTTGTTCCATCTTCTAAATGTCTGAACCACCTCAACAACCCCCCGTCAGCCCTCTGGATAACATTTTTAGTAACCCTGCACCTACTACTAATCTCCAAGATACAGATTATCTGCACAATATTAACACCACACATTGTCCTAAGACATGTCCACTGCCTCCAGCCTTCTCCTTGTTGCAACATTCACCACCTATGCTTCACACCCATAGATCGTTAGTACCACTATACAGCCTCTCCTTACTTAGTGACGTACTCATTTACTGATGCCTCGGGCTTACGACGAGCCCTCTGACTAGTATTCATACCTAAATAATGTATGTTAGAGCTGATTTCCTCTATTCTGTTTATTTCAATATACAGTACACTACTGTATAAACATTTAAAAATATACCAGAAATGTTATAAATGGTGCAAAGGTGACATTAAAACAATATCAAAGATGGTTGATACAAACTCGCTACCATTATAGTATGCTACTCACTTAGCGATGAATTCGTTTAACGACGTGGTCTCAGGAACGGAACTCTGTTAAGTGAGGAAAGGCTATAATCTCATACATTTTCCCCTCTTCATTTCTATGGATAATTTTCTGTCTCCATAGACTACTCAGTACACCAGTGTGGTGTAAATATTATGAAGAAAATTTGTTGTCCGGACATTAGGAGGTGTGGGGTTACTAAAAGTATCCAGAGGGCTCAGAAGGGATTGCTGAGGTGGTTTGGACATTCAGAGGATGGAGCAAAAATAGGATGACTTGGAGGATGTATAAAGCTGTAGTGGAGGGAAGGCACAGTAGGGGGTCATCCTAGGAAAGGTTGGAGGGAGGGGGTAAAGGTAGTTTTGTATGGGAGGGGCTTGCACATTCAACAGACTTGCATACACGTTTACGTGTACTTACACACGTGCATTTGCGTGATATAGTGAGTGGAAGCAAGTGGTTTTCATGACTACTGCTGTTGGAGTATGAGCTAGGTAACATTAATGAAAAGATTCAGGGAAACCGGTTAGCCAGCCAGCCTTGATTCCTGGAAGTGCAAAGTAGTGTCTGCACTTTGATTAAAGGGTGGGGATAATTATGTTTAGAGGGGTATCTACAGTGTATTATCGGCACACCCCTAGTAAGACAGTGATGGTGAAAGTATTTCTTTCTCAGGTCACCCTACCTCAGTGGGAGAGTGGAAATAAAATGATAAATCACCATTCCATCATTTCATGCACCTAGAACACAAGCTTTGCTTGTGTTCTAGGTGCATGAGTGACAGAATCAAGGTCAAGTGACAATACCAATGACACTTCAGGAAGAATTATTTATTTATTTTTTTTTTAACAAGTCGGCCGTCTCCCACCGAGGCAGGGTGACCCAAAAAGAAAGAAAATCCCCAAAAAGAAAATACTTTCATCATCATTCAACACTTTCACCACACTCATACATAATCACTGTCTTTGCAGAGGAGCTCAGATACGACAGCTGAGAATAGTCCCTCCCAGCTGTCACTATCTCAGACCCCTCCTTTAAAGTGCAGGCATTGTACTTCCAATTTCCAGGACTCAAGTCCAATTAAATCAATTAACTGGTTTCCCTGAATCCCTTCACAAAATGTTACCCTGCTCACACTCCAACAGATCGTTATGTCCCAAAAACCATTCGTCTCCATTCACTCCTATCTAACACGCTCACACATGCTTGCTGGAAGTCCAAGCCCCTCGCCAACAAAAGCTCCTTTACCCCTTCCCTCCAACCTTTTCTAGGACGACCCCTACCCCGCCTTCCTTCCCCTACAGATTTATACGCTCTCCAAGTCATTCTACTTTGATCCTTTCTCTCTAAATGACCAAACCACCTCAACAACCCCTCTTCAGCCCTCTGACAAATACTTTTAGTAACTCCACACCTTCTCCTAATTTCCACATTCCGAATTTTCTGCATAATATTTACACCACACATTGCCCTTAGACAGGACATCTCCACTGCCTCCAGCCTCCTCCTCGCTGCAGCATTTGCAACCCATGCTTCACACCCATATAAGAGTGTTGGTACCACTATACTTTCGTACATTCCCTTCTTTGCCTCCATGGATAACGTTTTTTGTCTCCACAGATACCTCAATGCACCACACCTTTTTTCCTTCATCAATTCTATGGTTAACCTCATCCTTCATAAACCCATCCGCTGACACATCAACTCCCAAATATCTGAAAACATTTACTTCTTCCATAATCCATCTCTCCAATGTGATATCCAATTTTTCTTTATTTAAATCATTTGATACCCTCATCACCTTACTCTTATCTATGTTCACTTTTAACTTTCTACCTTTATACACTCTCCCAAACTCGTCCACTAACCTTTGCAACTTTTCTTTAGAATCTCCCATAAGCACAGTATCATCAGCAAAAAGAAACTGTCAACTCCCATTTTGCATTTAATTCTCCATAATTTAATCCCACCCCTCCCCAACACCCTAGCATTTACTTCTTTTACAACCCCATCTATAAATATATTAAACAACCATGGTGACATTACACATCCCTGTCTAAGACCTACTTTTACCGGGAAGTAATCTCCCTCTCTCCTACACACCCTAACCTGAGCCTCACTATCCTCATAAAAACTCTTTACAGCCTTCAGTAACTTACTACCTATTCCATACACTTGCAACATTTGCCACATTGCTCCCCTATCCACTATCATATGCCTTTTCTAAATCCATAAATGCAATAAAAACTTCTCTACCTTTATCTAAATACTGTTCACATATATGCTTCACTGTAAACACTTGATCTACACATCCCCTACCCACTCTAAAGCCTCCTTGCTCATCTGCAATCCTACTCTCTGTCTTACCTCTAATTCTTTCAATAATAACCCTGCCATACACTTTACCTGGTATACTCAGTAAACTTATTCCCCTATAATTTTTACACTCTTTATCCCCTTCCCTTTATATAGAGGAACTATACATGCTCTCTGCCAATCCCTAGGTACCTTCCCCTCTTTCATACATTTATTAAACAAAAATACCAACCACTCCAGCACTATATCCCCCCCCTGCTTTTAACATTTCTGTCATGATCCTGTCAGTTCCAGCTGCTTTACCCCATTTCATTCTACGTAATGCCTCACGCACCTCCCCCACACTCACATCCTGCTCTTCTTCACTCCTAAACGATGTTGTACCTCCCTTGCCAGTACGTGAAATTACCGCCTCCCTTTTTTCATCGACATTTAAAAGTTCCTCAAAATATTCCCGCCATCTACCCAATACCTCCAGCTCCCCATCTACTAACTCCCCTACTCTGTTTTTAACTGACAAATCCATTTGTTCCCTAGGCTTTCTTACCTTGTTTATCTCGCTCCAAATTTTTTTCGTTTTCAGCAAAATTTCTTGACAGAGCCTCTCCCATTCTTTCATCCGCTCTTCTTTTGCACTCTCTCACCACACTCTTCACCTTTCTTTTACTCTCCATATACTCTGCTCTTCTATTAACACTTCTGTTTTGTAAAAACCTCTCATAAGCTACCTTTTTCTCTTTTATCACACCCTTTACTTCTTCATTCCACAACTCACTCCTCTTTCCTCCTGCACCCACCCTCCTATAGCCACAAACTTCTGCCCCACATTCTAATACTGCATTTTTAAAACTATCCCAACTCTCTTCAACCCCCCCACTACTCATACTTGCACTATCCCACCTTTCTGCCAATAGTTGCTTATATCTCACCCTAACTTCCTCCTCCCTTAGTTTATACACTTTTACCTCTCTCTTACTTGCTGTTGCCATTTTCTTTTTATCCCATCTACCTTTTACTCTAACTGTAGCTACAACCAAATAATGATCTGATATATCTGTTGCCCCTCTATAAACATGTACATCCTGAAGCCTACCCATCAACCTTTTATCCACCAATACATAATCCAACAAACTACTTTCCTTACGTGCTATACCATACCTTGTATATTTATTTATCCTCTTTTTCATAAAATATGTATTACTTATTACCAAACCTCTTTCTACACATAGCTCAATTAATGGTTCCCCATTTACATTTACCCCTGGCACCCCAAATTTACCTACTACTCCCTCCACAACATTTTTACCCACTTTAGCATTAAGATCCCCAACCACAATTACTCTCTCACTTCGTACAAAACTCCCCACACACTCACTCAACATTTCCCAAAATCTCTCTCTCTCCTCTACACTTCTCTCTTCTCCAGGTGCATAAACACTTACTATAACCCACTTTTCACATCCAACCTTTATTTTACTCCACATAATCCTTGAATTTCTACGTTTATATTCCTTCTTTACCTGCCATAACTGATTATTCAACATTATTGCCACTCCTTCTTTAGCTCTAACTATTTGAAACCCCTGACCTAATCCCATTTATTTCTCATCACTGAAACTCTCCTACCCCCTTCAGCTTTGTCTCACTTAAAGCCAGGACATCCAGCTTCTTTTCATTCATAACATCTACAATCATCTCTTTCTTATCATTCGCACAACATCCACGCACATTCAAACATCCCACTTTGACGGTTTTCTTCTTTTTCTTTTTAGTAAGCTATACAGGAAAAGGGGTTACTAGCCCATTGTTCCTGGCATTTTAGTTGACTTTTACAACACGCATGGCTTACGGAGGAAAGATGCTTATTCCATTTCCCCATGGATATGAAAGGAAAAGGAAAAATTATAAGAACAAGAACTATTAAGATAAAATCAAAGAAAACTCAGATGAGTGTGTATACATAAACGTGTACATGTTTGCGTAGTGTGACCTAAGTGTAAGTAGAAGTAGCAAGACGTACCTGAAATCTTGCATGTTTATGAGACAGAAAAAAGACACCAGCAATCCTACCATCATGTAAAACAGTTTCAGGTTTCTGTTTCACAGTCACCTGGCAGGATGGTAGTACCTCCCTGGGTGGTTGCTGTCTACCAACCTACTACCTTATAGAATTATTTATATATTCATTTTTTGACAAAGGCAACTGCATACCATAGTTGTGAATCTGTTAATGACTTAACATTACCTTTGATTCTCTTGCTAGATAAATCTGCCACAAGAAAGCATATAAAAATTCTTTGCTACAGTAACTAACCTCTAATTCCTTCACTTTGAGCAATTCTTCAACTTTCGATGTGGTTAAAGATTGTGTCTCCCACTTCTCTTGTAAAATGGTCGTCTCATTAGCCTTCTGACTTATCTGAAAGGTAAGGATCATCTATATAATTTCAGCATGTTAGATTAAAGAGTGAAGAAAACTGGTTTCAGGGATTCCATGTGCTATATACCACGAGTATACACAAATAACCCGCATATAGAAGAGAGGAGCTTACGACGACGTCTCGGCCCGACTTGGACCATTTACAAAGTCGCACTAACAAAAAGAAGAGAAGGAGGGAGTACATATAGAGGTCAGCAGACAGGGACAGGAACAATAGAGGAAGTGGTGGAAGAGTAATAGTGGTAATAGTAGTGGAATCAGTCATATACTAAGAAAGAGGAGCACTGCAAGGGAGCTAGCGGTCCACAGAGGGTAGGGGCAAGAACACAGAGGGGGTAAAAATAATAAGGACAAATACAAGGAAAAAGAAAGAAAACCCAGAGGAGAAAGAGGAAAGGGGAAGAGGGAGAATGGGTAAAAAGAATCAGGTTATGTCACGGGTGTTCTGAAGTTTGGAGCATTTAACAATGTAATGGGAAAGGAAAGCATCTACAGAGACAAAGCAAGGACTAAAATTCATACAAAGAAAGTTGTGTATAAGGGAGGATTCAACCAGACAGCGACTGTGAAAGTTGGACGTAGGGTAGACAGTTTTAGCAGAAGACCAATCAATAGGATGACTGTGATCTCTGACATGACAGAAAAGAGCATTGTTGGTGTTGGCAAGCCTAACACAATTTTTGTGCTCCCTAAGTCTGTCAGAAAGAGATCGGCCAGTTTATCCAAAGTACTGAAGAGGACAGGAGGAACAAGAAATAGAGTAGACACCAGGAGCATCTATAGAGGGAGGAGAGGTTTGAACTAGATTAGTGCGAAGAGTGTTAGTCTGGCGAGAAGTAAATTTGATGTCTAAGGAACGGAGAGAGTTGTTGAGATTAGAGAGACCAGAGATGTAGGGAAGGCAGAGGACAGGAGAGTTTCCAGGAGTAGAGTTAGGAAGAGAAGAAAGTCCGTTTAGCACGTGAGAAGGCAGAGTATGAAATGGGAAGGGTAGCCAAGACGGGAAAATGAATTATTTAGAGTGAAAATTTCTACTTCAAGGAAATGAGGATCACAAATGCAGAGAGCACAGAGAAAGAAGATAAGAACACTTTTCTTGACAGAGGAAGCATAAGAAAAGTAGTGAATGTACATGCCACTGTGCATAGGCTTGAGGTACATGGAAAAGGCAAAACCTGTAACTGAGCGGTGGACATGAACATCAAGGAAAGGAAGGAAGCAAGAAATTGGATTCCTATTCAGCTTTAAACTTAATGGAAGGAGCAAGATTATTAAGAGCATCAAGAAATGGATGGAAGAGACTAGAGTCATGGGGCCAAAGAGCAAAGATGTCATATACATAGCGGAGCCAGAGCGAAGGGCGCACATCAATAGTAGGAAGAACAGTCTTGTAGTATTCCATGTAAAGATTAGCAAGAACATGAGATTTTTTTTTCCCCTTCTCCCTCTACCCCTCTTCTCTTTCTTCTTTCTCCTCTGGGTTTTCTTTTGCCTTGTATTTGTCCTTCATTATTATTTTTTACCCCCTCTGTTCTTGCCCCTACCCTCTGTGGGCTGCTAGCTCCCTTGCAGTGCTCCTCTTTCTTAGTATATGACTGATTCCACTACTATTACCACTACCACTATTACTCCTCTACCACTTCCTCTCTTGTTCCTGTCCCTGTCTGCTGGCCTCTATATATACTCCCTCCTTTTTGTAAGTGACTTTGTAAATGGTCCAAGTCGGACCAAAACGTCGTCATAAGCTCCTCTCTTCTATATGCGGGTTATTTGTGTATTGTTCAGTCACGGTATTGTGCCTTTTTTTGTTACACGAGTATATCAAGGTTAACATTGAGAGATGTAGGCTAACCAGTTAGCCTGACTTGAGTCCTGGATTTGGAGAGTGCAGTTCATGCACTTAATGATATTGCAGCTCAAGTCATTTGATTTGTGATGTCTGTGCACTTCTGCCAAGACAAATAGTTTTTTTTTTGAGGGGGGGGGGGGGAGGTATCGTCTTTCCATAGGAAATGGCCAATGGGGAAAAATAGTGAAAAGTTCTACTTTAAATAATTTTAATCAATGCAAAAATCTTTGAATGAAATTTTAAGCTTTTGCTACGCAATTAGAAAAGAAGTACAAAGGTAAAAGGGCTGTCCCTAGCCACTCCATTCCCAACCAGACATTATCAACAGATTTTTTAAAAACCATTTACCAATTTTACAAATTAAGCAATCTTATTTTTTTATTTTAATCAGAGCAATGTTCTTATTTATTTCCTTTCATCCTGAAGAAGTGGAATAATAATGCTTTCTCCCTAAGTCATTTGCATTTTGTAGAAGCTGACTAAGATGCTGGAAGCAAGGGGCTAATAACCCCTTCTGTATAAATTACTAAAAATAAGAAAAACTATGTAAAATTACCAGGGGAAAAACACACAGTATAATACAGTATATGCAAGTCCTCATATCTGACATACGAGAAAGAGTACTAGTTTTGTAAGTTAGCTTTTACATCTAGTGCACATCAGAGTAAAAAAAAAAAAAAATTATAATTTAAACTTGCTGAGAACTTTGCTACACATCTTAATGATTGGACAGTATGAAGTAAACTGCTTTCTACATACAGTTTTAATGTACACTAACAGCACATTGAAAGGTGTTGTTAGTGTTTAGCAATATTCCAGCCTAGATAGAACAAGCGACCTGAAGAGTGTCATCATGGGCTTGGCATCCCTAGTTTTGAATGTTCTCATTATCCATCCTGTTAGAAAAATGACAGGATGGATAATGAGAACCTTCAAAACTGGGGATGCCAAGCCCATGATGACACTCTTCAGGTCGCTTGTTATATCTAGGCTGGAATATTGCTGCACACCAATAGCACCTTTCAAGGCAGGTGAAATTGCTGACCTAGAAAATGTACACAGAACCTTCATAGCACACACAAGTGCAATAAAACACCTCAATTACTGGGAACGCTTGAAGTTCCTCAACCTGTATTCCCTAGAACGCAGGCAGGAGATACAACATTATACAGTAAGGCCCCAATTTACAGCGTTTTGCTTTACAGCATTTCGCTAATACGGACAATTCAAATTATGACCAAAACTCGCTATACGTCTCCCCCTACCTGACTTTCTAATATGGTCACCGCGTCCCACCTGGTTTTACATTCTCCGCGAGCTCCGTGACTCTCCATTATGTCCGGAAACTTTCCAAAATTTCAAGTATTTTCAAGTTATTTCATGTTTTATATACTCTGATAATTATGCATATGTGTACCTGTACCTAAATAAACTTACACTGTGCTGGCATGCAGGTACACATTAAAATCACTAAGTGTCTTATTAGTCTTGAAAACACCATATTAATAATGAGTCTCGAGTCCCAATTCACCAGGGAGTGAAATATTTCTTACCGCAAGGCATGATAAACAAGTACTACTGAAATGGCGTTCCCACAATGCAATGCGGGTGCCCCGATTTTTTTTATACTGTGCACACTGACCATGCAGACCCATTCTCTCACATGTAGGTCTACCAGCTTTCTCCCGCTAGATTTGAAGCCGCTAGAATTTTGGCGTATTAATACGTCATCAACACTGGCTAATAAGCCATACCTATATGGCACCGACAGTGAAAGGGTTAAGTAATTTATACAACTACCGCAACAGAGTATTGCATTTGATACAAAAGTTTCTGCCAAATTGAAATGGAACGTTTGGAAATTAAAATACAGTGGACCCCCGGTTAATGGCCTGCTCCAAACACTAACAATTATGCAAGTGTATTTTTGTAAGTGCTTTTGTAAGTGTATGTTTGGGGGAGCAAAAGGACTAATCTAATTTACATTATTCCTTATGTTAATAAATTCTTTCGGTAACGGCACTTGAACAGCATTCTGGAACGAATTATTGCCGTTAACCGGGGGTCCACTGTATTTTATTTTTTTTACAGTACAGTGGACCCCCGAGTTTCGTAAAAACTTCACTCCTGAAGTCTGCTCAAGTGCCATTACCGAACGAATTTACTCCCTTAAGGAAAAATTTCACGTAGGTTAGTCTATTTCAGACCCCCAAAAATACACTTCCACAAGAACTTACAAAATTATACTTACATAATTGCACGATTTCCGGGGTATTCGTTAACCGAGGGTCCACTGTATTATGTGATTACGTAATCTTGCACTTTTATACATTTTCTAACTGTCTTCCTGCTTTAAAGTCCAGTCATCCCTTTTGTTATACTTTTCTTTGAGATTCCATTGTCATTGGTGCTGCAAAAATTAGTGTTGCACACATCTTAACATTTTATTTAACTACCTCAAATATTTGCATCATGTAGCCACTACTTTAAACTTAGTAAATCTTGTTTTTCCTTACTTGTCATGTCTTGTAACACTAACATGACTGCTTAGAAGTGGATACAGCTAAGCTAGAGCAAATGTTTTTCTAACAAGTCTTCCACCGACTACTGCCTGCACCTGAGTGGTATTGTCAATATGGTGATGCATATGTTTACACTGAGGAATCAGCAGCCCACTGCCTCACCACAGCTCTCTCTCTAATATTCATATTAACTTCATAAGTCATGGTACTTGTGATATTTAACCCTTAAACTGTAGACACGTAGATATACGTTCACGTGCGTACTGCTCCGAACATAGATCTACGTCTTATTTTTCATTCCTTCAAATTTAGTGCGATAGGCCTGAGTCGCCTAGACATGAGAATGGATCTGCACCCTCAGTGTGCGCAGTATTAAAAAAAATCTGGGACCACTTAGTACCTTGTGGAAGCACCAGTTCAATTGAGTGCCAATTGACGACCCCTACCCCGCCTTCCTTTCCCTACAGATTTATACGCTCTCCAAGTCATTCTACTTTGATCCTTTCTCTCTAAATGACCAAACCACCTCAACAACCCCTCTTCAGCCCTCTGACAAATACTTTTAGTAACTCCACACCACCTAATTTCCACACTCCGAATTTTCTGCATAATATTTACACCACATATTGCCCTTAGACAGGATATCTCCACTGCCTCCAGCCACCTCCTCACTGCAGCATTTGCAACCCATGCTTCACACCCATATAAGAGTGTTGGTTCCACTATACTTTCGTACATTCCCTTCTTTGCCTCCATGGATAACTTGTCCAATTTCCTCTTGAAAATTTATACACTTGGTCCAGCAGTTGTTTCTGATATCTTCTGCTAAGATGCTGAATAGCCTGGGATCATGGATGTTGACACAATGTTCCCTTATTGTACCCACTGGACCCATGCTTTTTACTGGGTTTATTTCAGGCTTCCACCCACGTTTCTGGCTCTAATATGTCATGGCAGTGTGCAGATTTGGGACTAGGCCCTCAAGTGTTTTCCATGTGTATATTATTTCTCTCTCTCTTCTCCTCCAGCAAGTACACGTTTACAGCTAAAGCATTCCCAGTAATTTAAATGCTTCATTGGCTTTATAAGGTCTATAAAATGTCCACTTTCACTCCCATTTTAGGCCAATTACATTATTCTAGTCGACCAAATTCTTAAGTTATTTCGCTGGTATTACTTCTATTTTATCGAATGAACACTAAGCTGCTCTGTCAACTATTTCAACTACCCAATAAAGTGATCAAAAATTGGTAATTTGGCCAATTTCACACAGTTCAATATATTCAAATTTCAAAATAGGGTCTAGAATAAACAACGCAGGCATTCCTGGAACTAAAATAGTGTTTCCTCTGTTTATTAGTTACGTTTTCAGGCTTTACAGATGAATTCCATTTTTATTTTTTATTCACCAAGAATTTTAATTCACACCTAACAATATAAGATTTACGTTATGCAATATTTTAATAATCGTATAAATAATATCAGCGCATTTGTGAATGTATATCAGACCCACCAGTTGATGTATATTGGATGCGTGACATTTGTTTACTCTTGAACATCAGCAAAAATTTAACATTTCCACTACTTTGAACTCAATTTCAAGCTATTTTCAGTACTAAAACCAATCAAAATCATCTGTTTTGGTAACATATCTTCCATTCTATCAAATAAAACCAAGAAACCCCCAAATACATCCATAAAAACTATACAAAAATACACCACAAAGTCACTGGTTTAATCCAAAAACACTGTTGCAGTTTTTTCCTCATTATGCACTGGATTTGTTTTATATGGTACACATTTACCACAGATCCATTCTCTCATATCTAGACCCAAATTTACCGCTCACAGCTTATATGAGTGAGCCGAGGTCATGGCGTAGAACTACGGTTTGGACCCTGTGGACAAGGTGTTGAACTACGGCTTGGACCCTATGGACAAGGCGTACAACTACAGCTTGGACCCTGTGGACAAGGCATAGAAATACGGCTTGGACCCTGTGGACAAGGCGTAGAACTACGGCTTGGACCCTCGAAGGGTTAATGGCTCGCTAAACAGTCATACTGCTACCTCAAGGAAAATGATCAAGATGGATAACTAGAACTTTCAAGACAACTGATGCTGAGCTTGTGGTGATTATACTGAAGTCGCCTGTTCTTTCCAGGCTGGAATACTGCTACATGTATATACTAACTGTCCTCTTCAAGGTAGGCAAGACTGGTAAGCTAGAAAATGTACAGAACTTCCACTGCTTGTATACATTTAATCTAACATCCGAACTACTAGGAATGCTTAAGTACATTAAAATGTATTCCTTGGAACATAGGCAAGAAAGGTTTATCATAATTTACACCAAGAAAATCCTGGTGGAACTGGTCTCAAATCTGCATGCCTAAATCACTCCATATGAAAACAAGACTAGGAAGGAGTGCAAGGAGTACACTAAGAGCAAGTGTCAGAGGTCCTGACTCCACAATGTCCTCCTTTTATGCATAAGAGGAATTACCAACAAACCTCTTGCTGTTTAAGATGGAACTTGACAAGTTCTTTAGCCAGTTCCTGGAGTTCATACCAGGCAGCCTGGTCTGGTACCAAGCTGCAGAGGTCACCAACTCATGAAAACAACTGTCAAGTATCCTACTTGGCATCAGCAACCCCTTGTTGTACACTTAACAATACAATGTTAGCTCAAACTTTATTTCAACCTACAATGAAGCAAAGGCTCAACTTAGGACAACCCATCATTGACAAAGGTAACTTACAAAGAAATGTAATATTAGCATATGTAATCTACATGAAGGCAGTTAAAGCAGGTAGAGAGAGCTGAAAAATAATGCTACTAGTGCATCATGCAGGTGAATAGTATTATTGGTATTATTTAACTAAGCATGCATGCATTCTCAACCTTGGAATGAACTGCTACTAATATTAATTACTTTCTTCTATTATATCTACTTGGCTTGCAATGCCAATTTTGTTAAACTCAACACTTGGCCAAAATACTAAACAAAAAAAAAAGCCAAACCTCATCTTTAAGTGTTGCAATTAGTTCTCCTTTAGCATCTAGATCATAATCCTTGGCACTAATTGTTGCCTTTAGTGTGAGCACTTGGTTGAGCTGGGCTTCTGCATCTTGTTGCAAGTCTAAAGCAACCTGGCGAGCTGTTTCCAGATCATTTTCAAGTTCTGCTATCTTTGTTGATGACTCTGATACCTAGAGAGAGATTAAGTTGGTAAGCTTTTGATTTTTAAGCTAATATCCATGGGGAAGTGGAACAGAATTCTTCCTCCGTAAGTAATGCGTGTCGTAAGAGGCGACTAAAATGCTAGGAGCAAGGGGCTAGTAACCCCTTCTCCTGTAAAGGGAGAAACTTTCGTTTTTCAAAAATAACAAAAAAGGCACAATACCGTGACTGGAACAATACACACACAACCCGCACATATAAAAAGAGAGGAGCTTACGACGACGTTTCGGCCCGACTTGGACCATTTACAAAGTCACACTAACACACAGAACAGGTGGAAGGAGTATTTATAGGCAGGCAGACAGGGGGAGGGTACAAGAGAGTGGGGTAATAATGGAGGTAGTAGTGGAAGTGATAGTAGTAGTAGTGGAGACAGTCATATACTAGGAAAGGAGCACTGCAAAGAAGCTGGCGGCCCGCATGGGTTGGACGAGAACACAGAGGGAGGAAAAGACGAATAAAATAAAGAAGGACAAATACAAGGCAAAAGAAAAAGAAAAGAAAGAAAAGAAAACCCATAGGAGAAAAAGGAGAAGGGGGAAGAGATGAAAGGGGAAGGAATCAGGTTAAGTCACGGGTGTTCTGAAGTTTGGAGCATTTAACAATGTAATGGGAGAGGAAAGCATCAACAGAGACAAAGCCAGGGCTAAGATTCATACAGGGAAAGTTGTGAAAGTTAGACGTAGGGTAGACAGTTTTAGCAGAAGACCAATCAATAGGATGACTGTGATCTCTGACATGACAGAAAAGAGTATTATTAGTGTTGGCAAGCCTAACACTATTTTTGTGCTCCTTGAGTCTGTCAGAAAGAGATCGGCCAGTTTCTCCGAAGTACTGAAGAGGACAGGAGGAGCAAGAAATAGAGTAGACACCAGGAGAATCTGTAGAGAGAGGGGAGGTATGAACTAGATTAGTGCGAAGAGTGTTAGTCTGACGAAAGGTAAGTTTGATGTCTAAAGAACGGAGAGAGTTGCTGAGATTAGAGAGACCAGAGATGTAGGGAAGGCAGAGGACTGGAGAGTTCCCAGGAGTAGAGGGTTTAGGAGAGAAGAAAGCCCGTTTGGCACAAGAGAAAGCAGAGTCTATGAAATGGGAAGGGTAGCCAAGGCGGGAAAATGAATTATGAAGAGTGGAAATTTCTGCTTCAAGGAACTGAGGATCACAAATGCGGAGAGCACGGAGAAAGAGGGAGATAAGAACACTTTTCTTGACAGAGGACGCATGATAAGAGAAGTAATGAATGTACATGCCACTGTGCATAGGCTTGCGGTACACAGAGAAGGCAAAACCTGTAACTGAGCGGTGGACATGAACATCAAGGAAAGGAAGCACAGAATTAGATTCCCAATCAACTTTAAACTTAATGGAAGGGGCAAGATTATTAAGAGCATCAAGAAAAGGTTGGAAGAGACTTAAGTCATGAGGCCGAAACGTCATCGTAAGCTCCTCTCTTTTTATATGTGTGCGGGTTGTGTGTGTATTGTGTTTCGTTTTTCCTTTTGGGCCACCCCGCTTCGGTGGGAAACGGCCGACGTATAGAAAGAAGATCCACAAGTCACCTTGCCTCAGTGGCAGACGGCCAGCACATTAAAAAACCCTACAAGTTTCCCCAGATGTAAATCCTATAAGGTTAAAACATAACATATGATTAGGCATTGTATATAAAGCTATTAAGAACATATAGTAGCATTAGCAATGCTCCCTGAATCTCTCAGAATACTGGAGTGAGATCAATTGCCCAGGGCAATAGTGCTACAGCAATGTCAGTGATGGAGTGAGCGATGAATGTTTCTTCATATTCGGGATACCCTGTCTTGGTGGGAAACGGCTGATGTGTTAATAAAAAAAAAAATAAAAACAATGCAACAAGTAACAATGGTGCAGAGGTAATGTGTAACAGTTTTAAAGTCACATGACAAACTGATTTTCCTGCACCCATAGTACACATCCAACTATGCAAATTTGTATTGCAAAGCACATATGATAAACTGATTATTTCAAATGCATGAGTGATAAAATATGCTCTCAAATCAACTCAAGCCCACATAAGAAGATACCTTCAGACAGAATTTAGCTGCATTTGTGGATTGTGAATTCACAGAAATCTCTAAAAACCTTCCCCCCACCCCTCCCATAAACTGTCAACTGTACCTACTTACTGCTAGATGAACTGGGATAGCAGGCACAGGTGCCCTACATCTCCACCTATCAGGCTGCATCTCTACAAATGTTGCTAACAATAGTTGAGAAACTTGACATGACAAACTTTTTGAGGGCATTTCAAACTGTCAAGATCAAGTCATGCAGAATCTTGGGTCAGCAGAAAACAGAGGTATACTTGATAACGTTGAACTGGCTTCTGATTTCTCTCTAGGAAGTTGGCCCCAAACTTTTAAAGTATCTGTAGTATGTGAGACAGGTAAATCCACTTTGGATTTGTTCAATATTGGTCTGTCTTAAAATTAATTTCTAACTTTCTATACATCACCTGGCCCTGTCCTTTTCTTTGATGACAAATTTGGTGTCTTGCCAAGAAAGATGCCGAACTTCTTAAAGAAAGAGACTGGGCTAGAAGTATGGAAACAGCTTAAATGCACAATACTATTGAAAACAAGCTAAGTGAATGTAGCTTAACTAGACCACTTCTCACATACTACAGGAACAAATTGGCAATAGAGTTGAGACAAACCTTCATCAGAAACAATTACAGTTAAACATTATCCAGTATTTCTGATCCAAGATTCATCACATGATTTCATTCATCTCACTTCTTCCTTCACAGAGTATAAATAACATGAACTTTGTATCTATTGAATAATTTTATAAAGACTTAACAATGACCATCACCTACTAAGGTATGGTAACCCATAAAAGGGAAACACTCACTCATTCAGTATCTTTTCAGAAACATTCTGACATCACAATTCAGATAAACTTATAAACTGCAACATCCCCCAACCCAATAAAAGGCTTGTTCTGCAAGTGTATCTTTTCTTCACCAATGAATAAGGTATCTTCAATGCTCTTCTTAATTAAAAGATACAAATATATGCACACTAAATGTTAAGAAGGAATTAAGTAATGAGCACACTTCAAGATTTAAATACATACTATCACACTGAGGTAAAATTAATCAGTGTGATGGAAAAATGATATTTTCTGTAATTAATTGAAAGAGGTAATAAATACTAAAGTTACTGTAAATAGTTTAAGTTTCCTACACAATAAAGGGAAAAGATCAGAACACTAGTGTACTCAGCATTCTCCATACACCATACAACCCTTAAATTTGTGGCACTTTCATTTCCTAGAGATCCAGAAAAATTAGAATCCACAAATACAGACCACTAAAGTGTGTCACCCGTTTTGTCAAAGCACATTGCTTGGCTGTAGGATCTATGAGGCACGCCTCTTCAAGACTACACTAGAGATATTAACAGGCACCTTCAAATATTCTCATTATTATTATTATTATAATCAAAAGAAGCGCTAAACCATCAATTATTCTCAGCTTATTTGATATCGTGCATATCATCCTCCACCATGTTTATAGTTCCCTCAGTATTATTATAAATAATCATACATCCAAGATTGGATCATGAGAGTGTGTGGGGAGTTTTGAACCAAGTGAGAGAGTAATTGTGGTTGGGGATCTTAATGCTAAAGTGGGTAAAAATGTTGTGGATGGAGTAGTAGGTAAATTTGGGGTGCCAGGGGTAAATGTAAATGGGGAACCATTAATTGAGCTATGTGTAGAAAGAGGTTTGGTAATAAGTAATACATATTTTATGAAAAAGAGGATAAATAAATATACAAGGTATGATATAGCACGTAAGGAAAGTAGTTTGTTGGATTATGTATTGGTGGATAAAAGGTTGATGAGTAGGCTTCAGGATGTACATGTTTATAGAGGAGCAACGGATATATCAGATCATTATTTGGTTGTAGCTACAGTTAGAGTAAAAGGTAGATGGGACAAAAAGAAAATGGCAACAGCAAGTAAGAGAGGTAAAAGTGTATAAACTAAGGGAGGAGGAAGTTAGGGTGAGATATAAGCAACTATTGGCAGAAAGGTGGGCTAGTGCAAGTAGGAGTAGTGGGGGTTGAAGAGAGTTGGGATAGTTTTAAAAATGCAGTATTAGAATGTGGGGCAGAAGTTTGTGGCTATAGGAGGGTGGGTGCAGGAGGAAAGAGGAGTGAGTGGTGGAATGAAGTAAAGGGTGTGATAAAAGAGAAAAAGGTAGCTTATGAGAGGTTTTTACAAAACAGAAGTGTTAATAGAAGAGCAGAGTATATGGAGAGTAAGAGAGGTGAAGAGAGTGGTGAGAGAGTGCAAAAGAAGAGCGGATGAAAGAATGGGAGAGGCTCTGTCAAGAAATTTTGCTGAAAACAAGAAAAAAATTTGGAGTGAGATAAACAAGGTAAGAAAGCCTAGGGAACAAATGGATTTGTCAGTTAAAAACATAGTAGGGAAGTTAGTAGATGGGGAGCTGGAGGTATTGGGTAGATGGCGGGAATATTTTGAGGAACTTTTAAATGTCGATGAAAAAAGGGAGGCGGTAATTTCATGTACTGGCCAGGGAGGTACAACATCGTTTAGGAGTGAAGAAGAGCAGGATGCGAGTGTGGGGGAGGTGCGTGAGGCATTACGTAGAATGAAAGGGGGTAAAGCAGCTGGAATTGACAGAATCATGACAGAAATGTTAAAAGCAGGGGGGGATATAGTGATGGAGTGGTTGGTATTTTTGTTTAATAAATGTATGAAAGAGGGAAGGTACCTAGGGATTGGCAGAGAGCATGTATAGTTCCTTTATATAAAGGGAAGGGGATAAAGAGAGTGTAAAAATTATAGGGAATAAGTTTACTGAGTATACCAGGTAAAGTGTATGGCAGGGTTATTATTGAAAGAATTAGAGGTAAGACAGAGAGTAGGATTGCAGATGAGCAAGGAGGCTTTAGAGTGGGTAGGGGATGTGTAGATCAAGTGTTTACAGTGAAGCATATATGTGAACAGTATTTAGATAAAGGTAGAGAAGTTTTTATTGCATTTATGGATTTAGAAAAGGCATATGATAGAGTGGATAGGGAGCAATGTGGCAAATGTTGCAAGTGTATGGAATAGGTAGTAAGTTACTGAAGGCTGTAAAGAGTTTTTATGAGGATAGTGAGGCTCAGGTTAGGGTGTGTAGGAGAGAGGAGATTACTTCCCGGTAAAAGTAGGTCTTAGACAGGGATGTGTAATGTCACCATGGTTGTTTAATATATTTATAGATGGGGTTGTAAAAGAAGTAAATGCTAGGGTGTTGGGGAGAGGGGTGGGATTAAATTTTGGAGAATTAAATGCAAAATGGGAGTTGACACAGTTACTTTTTGCTGATGATACTGTGCTTATGGGAGATTCTAAAGAAAAGTTGCAAAGGTTAGTGGACGAGTTTGGGAGTGTGTGTAAAGGTAGAAAGTTAAAAGTGAACATAGATAAGAGTAAGGTGATGAGGGTATCAAACGATTTAAATAAAGAAAAATTGGATATCACATTGGAGAGAGGGATTATGGAAGAAGTAAATGTTTTCAGATATTTGGGAGTTGACGTGTCAGCGGATGGGTTTATGAAGGATGAGGTTAACCATAGAATTGATGAAGAAAAAAAGGTGAGTGGTGTGTTGAGGTATCTGTGGAGACAAAAAACATTATCCATGGGGGCAAAGAAGGGAATGTACAAAAGTATAATGGTACCAACACTCTTATATAGGTGTGAAGCATGGGTTGCAAATGCTGTAGCGAGGAGGAGGCTGGAGGCAGTGGAGATGTCCTGTCTAAGGGCAATGTGTGGTGTAAATATTATGCAGAAAATTCGGAATGTGGAAATTAGGAGAAGGTGTGGAGTTACTAAAAGTATTTGTCAGAGGGCTGAAGAGGGGTTGTTGAGGTGGTTTGGTCATTTAGAGAGAATGGATCAAAGTAGAATGACTTGGAGAGCGTATAAATCTGTAGGGGAAGGAAGGCGGGGTAGGGGTCGTCCTAGAAAAGGTTGGAGGAAGGGGTAAAGGAGGTATTGTGGGCGAGGGGCTTGGACTTCCAGCAAGCATGTGTGAGCGTGTTAGATAGGAGTGAATGGAGACGAATGGTTTTGGGACATGACGATCTGTTGGAGTGTGAGCAGGGTAACATTTTGTGAAGGGATTCAGGAAACCAGTTAATTGATTTAATTGGACTTGAGTCCTGGAAATGGGAAGTACAATGCCTGCACTTTAAAGGAGGGTCTGGGATAGTGACAGCTGGGAGGGACAATTCTCAGCTGTCGTATCTGACTCCTCTGCAAAGACAGTGATTATGTATGTGTGTGGTGAAGTGTTGAATGATGATGAAAGTATTTTCTTTTGGGATTTTCTTTCTTTGGTCACCCTGCTCGGTGGAGACGGCCGACTTGTTGAAAAAAAAAAAAAAAAAATCATACAAGTACAGCAGGTCCTCTAATAACATTGTTTCATTCAACGTTGTTTCATTATTATTTTTTTTCAACAAGTTGGCCGTCTTCCACCGAGGCAGGGTGACCCAAAAAGAAAGAAAATCCCCAAAAGGAAAATACTTTCATCATCATTCAACACTTTCACCACACACATACATAATCACTGTCTTTGCAGAGGTGCTCAGATACGACATCTGAGAATAGTCCCTCCCAGCTGTCACTATCCCAGATCCCTCCTTTAAAGTGCAGGCATTGTACTTCCCATTTCCAGGACTCAATTCCAACTAAATCAATTAACTGGTTTTCCTGAATCCCTTCACAAAATGTTACCCTGCTCTCACACCAACAGCTCGTCAGGTCCCAAAAACCATTCGTCTCCATTCACTCCTATCTAACACGCTCACACATGCTTGCTGGAAATCCTTTACCCCCTCCCTCCAACCTTTTCTAGGACGACCCCTACCCCGCCTTCCTTTCCCTACAGATTTATACGCTCTCCAAGTCATTCTACTTTGATCCATTCTCTCTAAATGACCAAACCACCTCAACCACCCCTCTTCAGCCCTCTGACAAATACTTTTAGTAACTCCACACTATCTCCTAATTTCCACATTCCGAATTTTCTGCATATTTACACCACACACTGCCCTTAGACAGGACATCTCCACTGCCTCCAGCCGCCTCCTCGCTGCAGCATTTGCAACCCATGCTTCACACCCATATAAGTGCTGGTACCACTATACTTTTGTACATTCCCTTCTTTGCCTCCATGGATAACGTTTTTTGTCTCCACAGATACCTCAATGCACCACTCACCTTTTTTCCTTCATCAATTCTATGGTTAACCTCATCCTTCATAAACCCATACCTCTTGTTATTATCAAATAGCCTAGGGAAAACTGGTTTTGTTATATGTCATTTCACTTAAATTCGCAGTTTCCAAGAATGTATCAATAACGTTAAATGAGGACTTACTGTATTAATTTTTTAAAAGTAATTATCAATTTGCTTACCTCTGCTTCACGTGAAGCTATCTCTTTTTCTAAGAACTGTTGTACTACTTCCTTCTCCTTTATCTGCATCTCAAGCTGGCAAATTCTCTCATTTAATTCTTCAGTTTTCTTCCTCTCAGCTTCTAGGTTGGCAGCTAAAGTGTCCTTCTCTTCTTGAACTTCAATAAGCTTACTCTTTACTTCATTTATTGTTTCTTCTAGTTTACTAACCTGAAAGAAAATTTTATATCGACTAAGAAAAGGATATCCGTTTGATATCAAACAAGAAATATAAATTCAAAAAACCTCATTTGACAAGATACATACAACAATCACTATCAGTTGCTGTGGGAGGTAGCTTGCCCTCTCATACATTTAAAATTAAACTATTTCCTTATATGGGAAAAAAAAAAGCATTACCACCACCATTACTTCCATTAAGCAAACCATTACACAGGCCCTCCAATCCCACACGAGTAAAGTGCATTTTTTATAATTGAATAAAATGCATGAAGTGCACTTGTTTAATCTTGTGAGGGAAGAGTCCATAGATAGGAGTGATGGAAGTGTGAATGTCGGTATAAGTGCTAGTAGTGGTAGTCTGCTCGTTGAGGTGGGGTAAGTATCTAGCTCCAGCTGTACCCCCTCCCCCCTTCTTCCACCCGGAGAGAGGTGACATGGTAGACTCCGGCCAAAGGGTTATCACTCGACTGACCACTCCCGTCTCCACTAAGTTTTCACCGCCACTTCTATCTTATTTTATGTTACGAGATTCACTCGTTAGTTTATTGTGAGCTTCACTCTTCCTTTTGGAGTACTTAATGTGGCTCTGCCCTTGCCTAGTATTGACTAACATAAATTTGTCTCACCATTTCTTTTAAAAGGCCTTATGCCTATTATAAGAATGTAGAGTATAAGAATGGTGAGTAATTTTATCTTTCTCCATTTTATAGCCGTCAGTACCAGCTTGGGTCATCTGGCACAACGCTGAAGGAGATTGAAGGAACCGTCTCACAAGAGTTTTTGGAGAGTGAATTATCAACTTTTATACTGCCCACATCTGCAGTAACATTATCGACAACCACAACCACCTGAGTCACCAGCAGAACCCACCCGAGTCCCTGACTCTTGGACAACACACGAGTTAGAAAACTCGTGTCACATCCATCAAACAAGTGATTGTTGCCCCCGTCATCGATTAAGTGAATACCAGCAAGGAGTTCAGAAAAGTGTACCATCTGAGGTGTCAAGAACATCGACACGTCCCATCCATCTGTACAAATTAGCTGTTGCAATGTAGTCTTATTTATCTATTTTTATTTTTCATTTGTATTCACGATAGGGTTTGTTTGCCATTAATGTTAAAGTTTTTATTATTTCATAAATCTTTCTATTCAATAAAGTGCTTATTTTTTATGTTATTTTTGTCTTTTTCTATTCTTTGTAATTTTCCTAAAGAGGAACGAGCCTTGGTTCATCTTGGGGTGCAAGACTGAACCGAGTCTGGATATAGCCTTCACAAATCTTTAATACTAAGTTACACTTCTTATGAAAAATAATGAAGGCTGAACACTCAAGTCATGTTTGTAGACCTGCTGTTTCTCAAAAACCTAACATTACACAACGAATGTGGTGTGGGCATTTCCTCAGAAAGAAATGTACCATAAAATGCTCTCTACACAGCTTTTCTTCAGCATCCACCTCTTCATTACCCAGGACCATGAAATGTCACAGGCATCAACACATCTCGGGTGTGCTGAGTGCAGACACAGATTAACCACCCTGGTATTTTCTGGACTGCAAGATGGACAAGCACACATCAGGCCTGGACCAACAAGGTGCACTGGAAGTCGAGTTAATTAACTGAACTGAAACCCACAGATGCTAACAATTAAGACAAGTAACAAAGATGACATGGAGTTTCAAGATTTTAGTTAACAGGGCAGAATACAAGTCCTCATCAGAGATCATCATAGATAACCCCACCCTGGCTCTTTGTCCTGTCATTATTCTTCCTGCATGAAATGAATCATTCTCCAGAAAGTTACCCAAGATCACTGGAGCAAAGCATTTAGTTCCCATCTACTTTCCTCTACTGCCTACACAGAGGTACATAGATTTGGCAGGGAAGGAAGGAGGGTTAACAGTCACCTCAAGAAGGGCTGGAGAGAAAGAAATGGGGGGAGGTAAAGAAAGTTTCAAGTAATAGAGGGCTTGAACATACAGAGACACTAGTGCAAGTACATTAGCAGAGTGGAGACAAGTGGGTGTTTACAGTGTGCTGAAGGAATGATGGGATTTGAGGAAACAAATCCAGTTAGCCAGATTAAAGTTCTGGATATGGGAAGTACAGTGAAGTGGATGCAAGATATATCAATCTGGACGGTCATCCAAATTATGATGTCAGTGATTGAGTGAATAACAGTAAATTCCTTTTCCTATTTTGGGTTACAACCTAGGTCAAAGACTGATGGAGTAAAAAAAAAAAAATCAAACCTGTTTATCAATGCTCCTGCAATTCTTTAAAATCTTTAAACCAACCTCAAGAGCTGTATAAGATATGTACACTGAGATCTAAGGGTGTAAAAGTCTGTAGGTGGGTTTAAGACTGCATATCTCAGTCATTAAACACAAGCTCGTTCTAAATAGGTAACTTTAAAAGTTGTTGCTAATGGCCCCATAGATCACTGACTACTTTATGCCCAATTCTAGTCTCGGGCCTCCTAAACTATAAACAAAATCTTGCAAGAATAAGGATTAAGGAACACAGGAAAGTAAGGTTAACATTAAATATAAGAAGTTTTACAAAAACTACCAGTCCTGAGTGTTCAAGAGAAAGTAACAACTACACTGAGTGCAAATCACTTTAGCAGGTTCCAGGCAAAAAAAATAATCTGCCCTAAAACATGTAAAAAATTCCTAGATTGCACAACGTCATACAGTAGGACCCCCTGTATTCGCAGGGATATTCCAAGACCTTCCGTGGGTAGTACTGAATCCTATATGTATATGTCTTTCATTTGCATATACCTATAATAAAGTTTAATTGATAAATTATGCACAATAAGTGGAGAATTGTCCCTTTTTCACTGATAAGAAGCACTTCACAGCTTCTCTTACGTTTTGAGGAACAGTCACCATCACTACTTTTGCCCCTTTGAGGCCATTATTAAGCAAAATTAAGGGTTATTTTCGAGCCACGGTAAACTGAGGAAAACTGAAACCACAGATACCGGACCAGCGGATATGGGGGTCCTACTGTAAAACACATCAAATGTTAATGTAAAGGCTTCTTGAGAAAATACAAGCTTTTTTTTTTATATGAAGAGGCCATGTTATAGAAACTTTTAAAGTAACTTATAATAGGGCTACTTAAATCTACTATATTACATATAGTGTGTGAAAGGAAAGGTTTCCTAATGGATGCAAAATGAAGGAATTACTGAAAGTGTATGGATGTGGAGCATAACTGTCAACATGCTTTAAACAAAGCCACTTCTCTGTCGGAAATTTAAAAAAACAAACGAGGGAATCTTTTTCCTAAAGGTAATTACACCAAAATGCAAAATTAGATTTAAAACTCACAGGATTACACATGCATTAATTCCATTGTTCGAGTCAATCAAATTCTCAGCTATTTCGCTAGCATGCCTTCCAATCTATCAATCGATCACAAGAACCCGCCCATTCAACTACCAAATAAAGTGATCAAACTTCAGCAATTTGGCTAATTTCACACAAAATTAAAAAAAATGCCAATTTAAGAATACATAGTCCATAATAAACAATATAGGCATTCCTAGCGCAAAAACATTTCCTCTCTTCATTAGTAACGTCCCCAGCCCTCTTTTATATTTTATCCATTTTGAATTTTTGTTCACACAAAACAGATCTGCTCTTTCTCAGATAATAAAATATAACCATAAAAAATTGTTCATGGCTTACAGCATCCCAATAATTAATTCAGACCTAATGAAAACCCATAAAACGAGAGAATAGTTGTACCAATACCCTTATATGGGTGTGAAGCATGGGCTCTAAATGCTGCAGCGAGGAGGCAGCTGGAGGCAGTGGGGATGTTGTGTCTAAGGGCAATGTGTGGTGTAAATATTACGCAGAGAATTCACAGTGGAAATTAGGAGGTGGTGTGCAGTCAGAGGGCTGAAGAGGGGCTGTTGAGGTGGTTTGGTCATTTAGAGAGAATGGAACAAAGTAGAATGACTTGAAGAGCGTATAAATCTATTGAGGAAGGAAGGCAGGGGTCATCCCTGAAAAGGTTGGAGGGAGAGGGAAAAGAAAGTTATGTGGATGAGGGGCTTGGACTTCCAGCAAGCATGTGTGAGCGTGTTAGATAGGAGTGAATGGAGACGAATGGTTTTTGGGACCTGACGAGCTGTTGGAGTGTGAGCAGGGTAACATTTTGTGAAGGGATTCAGGGAAAAGGTTAGCCAGACTTGAGTCCTGGAAATGGGAAGTACAATGCCTGAACTTTAAAGAAGAGGTTTAGGATATTGGCAGTTTGGAGGGACTTCTAAACTGTCATATCTGAGCGCCTCTGCAAAGACAGTAATTATGTATGAGTGATGGTGAAAGTGTTGAATGATGAAAGTTTTTCTTTTTGGGTCACCCTGTCTCAGTGGGAAACGGCCAAAGTGTTAAAAAAAATATATATTTAAACATGAAATGATTTTAAAACATTTTAAATTTTGGAAAGTTTCCAGACATAATGTAGAGATGCAGTGCTCACAGAGAATGTAAAGAAACCAGGTGGGGCGCGGTGACCGTTTTAGAGTCAGGTGAGGGGAGGCGTATAGCGAATTTGTCATAACTTTAAATGTCCATATTAGCGAATCGCCGTAAAGCGGGGCCCTACTGTGTCTTGCATTCTATCAATTGATACCAGAAAACAAAATAACACCATAAAAATCATCCAAAAATATACCACAGTCTATTTTAACCCATATACACGGTCAGTTTTGTTTTTCCCATCATGCACTGTGGAGGCCAGGTTTCTTTTTGTACGGTGCACACTCACAGCAC